>JAMKCH010033592.1:0-105850 GCA_023653785.1 Ophioderma brevispina
CGGAAAAAATGTACGTCTAAACTGGACTATGCATGCGTCATTATGGTCTGAATTTTCGTGCATGCATTTAGAACAAGTTCTATTTCCATGCATAGATTTAATGTTCCCAAAGGGAGACAATAAAATTTGGACCAATGGTGTCCACAGAAAAAGGGCAACTGGAGTTGATTCACTGCACTAAAATGGACAGACTCAAGTTCAAGCGGCCAACTGAACACAAACATGGCTAGCAGTGTATAAAATAAGGCAAGGACAAATTAGCTGAATTATAAAAAGGAAGAAAAATAATTGTCTTGCATCTTATAATACTTGATCTACACTGTTATTTAACAAATACGTATTTGTCTTGCTTTTAAAGTAATTATCAGTGTAAGTTTGTGGTTCTTTTTGGCCTATTAGTGCTTCTATCTATAATGACATTCAAATGGCAATTGTAAACTTGCATTAAATGCCCATTTGTTTCAGAATGATGCTCCAGTAGTTAATCTATGGTGAACAGATGATACTTGAAATCAGAATTATAATGATTTTAGTCTTTCTCTCTCTCCTCTCTGTAAAACTGTTGAAATTCTACTACCAACCCTGAATGCCATTGACCTTTTTTCATCACATCATATGAGAAAATGCCCACTTAATGCACCGTCTAAACTGGCCTGCTGCACTGGTAATAAATTTCAAAAAACCAGATGTGGAAAAATGCATGCGTAAAAAAATGCATCGTGTAAACTGGGCTTAAGAGATCTGATAGTCGATCCCCCATATCAGATCTTTCCTAGCTCTAGCGCTAGCTTGCACGTAAACATATACGGAATAAACTGAACTGTGACCTTGTAGACAAGGCTATTGGGTATAGTGCTGAAACACATGATGCGTTCATTACACAATAGAGAACACAATAGACAGATGGACTGTAGCTAACACTGCATTACAGGACTCTCTAGTTCGTTACACAGGTGTTACGAATTACAGTGTGCAGGGGCGGATCCAGGATTGAAAAAACGGCAAATAACGGGTGGGCTGAAAGGCTGTGGCTGGTCCAAAAATAGCTCAAAATGGGCTGATATTGCAATAATATCCGCCCCTCCCTGGATCCGCGCCTGGTGTGTTATGATTGACAGTCCTAAAGCCCATTCTGTTTGTTGTCCTCCCCATTGAACGCATCATTTCTTTCACCACAATACCAAATAGCATCGCCTACAAGGTCACGGT
Organism: Ophioderma brevispina; assembly: GCA_023653785.1. Classification (NCBI taxonomy): domain Eukaryota; kingdom Metazoa; phylum Echinodermata; class Ophiuroidea; order Amphilepidida; family Ophiodermatidae; genus Ophioderma; species Ophioderma brevispina. Next base: position 1,210 of record JAMKCH010033592.1, read on the forward strand.
TCATTCTGTATATGTTAACCTGCAAGCTATAGAAACCATAACAAATTATATATCATATCGAAGCTTATGATTTGATTATCTCCAGAACTGCAAAATATCAGTTAGAACCTCTAATACTAAGGTGACGACATGTCTAATACTTTTCTTCCCGATTGATTGCTCGTGGCCAGGATTTGATATAAAACATATTGTGGAAGATTATCTGCGAGTGTTCAATTTTGGGTGTTTTTGCAAACAGTTTTAAATCAAAAATTGATGACTATAATTTCTTTAATTCGAAAAAACACCAGCCTTACAGCGTGACCTATGGTGAATTTCGTGCCATTATACCCACACTGTTAATTCAATGCATAATCTTCAAAATACATAATATGGCGTTATGTTGATATCTTACTTCGCTGTAAATTTGTGGTTGGTATTTTGGCATGTATCATTCTTTATTTTTTATTTTTTTAATTGTTTCCCCTTGTTCTGAATGTTTTCTTTCACTTCTTACGAGTATGATACTGATAGCCAGGCAGATCATTCAGCGCAATCTGCGCAAACGGTACTGTCACGGTGCCATTGCTCCGTTCTGTTTTTAATGCATGAAAGACAACGCGGTCATATTATAGAGTCACCGTGGTTTCGAGGGATCTCCATATTAAAAACCAATTCATGCTGGAATAATCGCAAGAAAATTAAACCATTGGTATAAACACACCGATTAGTATATAATAAATACAATTAACATTATTATGGGCGTTCTGATCCATCACCGTACCTCAAAGATTGTTGAATTAAGGTTTGTTATAACATTTCCCGGCCGAACCGTTAACTTAAGTATTATATGGTACGTGTTAGCTTGTGTTTCTTACTTTGAAGCTTGAATTCGTTATTTTGTATTTTATGGCCGTCAACGAACAGATATACAACGCAGTGCCTCTATCCTGCCTATGGGGCATCGTGATACGAGCATTTGCTCATTGATAATTTGCAACAAACATTAAACCATAACAAAATTTGAAGTGTAGAATCACGAAATATCGTTTTTAAGGTGGCGAACCCGATTGACCACCTGCCCCACACAACATTACTCCATCAATGTGATTTTGGTATCAGATAGAAAGTTACACCAGTGGAATTTAAGGCCCAAGACAATGTTTCGCTCTAATGTTATAAAACAACAACAAATTAATTTTGGTTTCAAAATGGATTCATACCAAAAAGAACTCAAACAAGCAGTAAGTTAGTATAATTTTTGCTCTATCTAATATCCAAACGTTGGACGAGTTTTTTTTAAAGGTCCATGGCCCGATAGCTAATAGCCTTGTGTCCCAGAATTCCAGATTTTACCGGAAGTGGTAACATTTGGTATCAAAAGAAAGCTATGATTTTTCTCATCTACCCTCTATGAAATATTAGAGACTAATGGTTGTTTGGTTTGGAAGTTATGAGCGAAACAGTATATCCCAGTTTGGTCGACCAATATTAATTTTACACCAGTACTCTATGGGCTTACAAAATCACGGTTTTAGCTCTCGCATTCAATAAGGATTGAAATATCAGCGCGAAACTGTAGAGATGGGTTTAGGTGAAGGCCCATCTATCAAGACACAGAAAACTTTCATATCGGGCCATGCCCCTTTAACCCAAAATTTGCAATCTGGTGTTTTTGGTGATATCCTTTCATGTGAGGGAGAAAACGAATCAGACCATGAGGGTCACCTACCTTTAATAATGTTTGAAAAATTAAAATTGATTTCTCTGCAGCAACGTTTTCAGATTTTGCCATCCGTTATCAACACAGAGGAAGATACCGACTCACTGCAGCAGCGGTAGACAAATAAACTAAACGTCATTCTGACCGTAAACTCCAACAGCTTATAGGTCTATAAATGGGCCTAGGTCTCTAAAAAACTTTCAGGCTGCAATCGGAAGCGATAGAAAGTTGACAGGAGATTAAATATAGTATTGAGGTGCGTGGTGTCCTACTCTAAAAAAAAGACACGGCATCACGTGCTGAGGGAGTATTGCAAAAACAAAACAGTATGTATTGACATTTCCCAGTAGGAAAGAAAGTTCTTTCACTAATACTTCCATTTTGACAGTTCAAACAACCAGTGTTTTCTTTACGGAGTCGTTCAATATTTACGGGGGGGGGGTGGGGGTGGGGGTGGGGGGGTCTAGTCCAAAAAGAGTGGAATTTACGCGTTGGGAGTGAGGAAAGGAACAACAGCGAAAAAGACTAAAAACATTCTACTTTTTTGAGCATTTTCATATTTGAAGTTGGAAATTCGCGCTCTTTAAAAACGACTAATTTTAGAGTGCCTGTACAAGAGGTCCCACTCTTTTGAGGAGTGACATTTGCACTCGTTACATTTAGAGAGTACTGTTGGCCTATCTATAGGTATAGCCCCAAAATAAATTAGGGATTACTAGGGGAGGGGAACTTACTGATAGGCTAAAAATACATATTTTTCAAATTTAATGACCACACAGTAAATCAGTTACTATACCGATACAGTCAATAGTATAAATTAACAATTTTACATAACCATCTGCTCTTAAAAAGAAAAAAAAAACAAACCCCCTATTGTGAGATCAAATTGCACAACCCCTTATCCCGGCCCCCTTCCGTCACACATAATGAACGGTCGCCTAAGTATGCGAACCCAGTCGAAATTCAATTTGAATCCAGAATAATTTTTTGCGATTTCCCATCTTGGGGTAGGGGGATCGATCCCCAAAGCCCCATGCTGCACATGTCATTGACTCAGACTTGTAGTGTGGGGTAAGGATCAGGGGGTCCGGGTATATGGGTACCCGGGTCCGAGACCATGGGTATGGGTACGGGTACGGGTCGAGACCGTGGTACGGGTACGGATCGGGTTCCCAGACACGGGTACGGTTGGTACGGGTCCAACTTGTGACAAAGTATGGGTACGGGTTACGGGTATGGGTCCAAGCCATATGGGTAAAAAAACGGGTACGGTCCCGCTTACGACCAACAAGTGGTACGGGTACGGGTTACAGTGCCATGGGTATGGGTACGAGTCTTTGGTTACGGGTACAGACCTTTGAGTATTATACATGGTGGATACATATAAGGGCAAAGAGTTCCCAAACTTAAAAGACATATCAGTGATCCACCCCTGAAAGAGTCCAATATATTGATTTGAAATTTGCAGGAACAGCTAAAAAGAAGGGCCAAGTTTGGAATCCTTTATAATATTTTTTTTTTAGCAACTGAAAAAAGTGGCAGAAGAAAAGGAGAAGTCAGTACTTTTTTCAAAGAGAGATGGTCATCTTATTTCCAATTATTTGTTGAAGTACATGTAAGTGTCCCCTATGGGTTAAAGTTCATTCAATATTGGGGACAGTTAATGACTTAAACAGTGCAAATTAATTGTTGGAAAGCCCTGAGGCAGACCTCTGTGGTGCATTAGAGTAATGCATAGTGCAACTATAATAATCCATTGGTTGTATCTGTAGATTATGTGACCAAACTGTACAAAGATGAATAGGTTTGGTTGTATAATTAACGGTGCAGCCAGAGAAGCAAAGCGATAATATTTTGATTTTTGGTATTTGGCTCAGAAATTGCAGTATAAGGGAAAAGTGAAAACAAAAAGGTAAATTAGCGTTTACTTATATTATTTCATATAAAACAATTTCTTTTGCTCAAAGTACAAAATTTGAAATTTCATTTTTTTTGTACCAAAGAACTAATCTCGGCTTAGTCCTTCCAGATGGGGAGCCAACATTCCGTTAAAAAAGATTTTAGGGACCCCGAGTGTAAAAAATCCCTTGTTGACCTTAAATTCATCAATCAAAGTTAAAACAAAAGTAAACGCCATGATCTCCATTAAAACAAAAGAATACCGGGCCAGTTAGTTTTGTTTTTTAAATTTTAGTTGGGTACAGGTAATAGTATGGCAACAACAACATGGCAACTGGTTTATGGTTACAAGACCATGGGTAGGGGGACGGATACGTGTCTGATACCATGGGTATCGGTACGTGGTCCGAAACGGGGTATGGGTACGGGTTCAAGACCATGGGTATGGGTACGGGTATGGGTCCGAGACCATGGGTCCGGGTACGGGTCCGGGTCCAAGACCATGGTTATGGGTATAGGGTCGGGTCCAGCATTGTGATAAATCAGGGAAGGGTAAGGGTATTGGGTCCGAGGGACTATGGGTTAGGGTACGGGTACGGGTACGGGTGCGGGTACGGGTCCGAGACTGTGGGTACGGGTACGGGTATATGGGTACGGGTACTACAAGTCTGCATGACTATTGCTTGCTGCTTCTGTGACTGCTGTGTTGCCTGCTTCCAATACTTCTACTTACGGATAATGAACAAGTACAGCAATAATAAAATTAATGATGATAAAATAATAATAGAAATTTAAAAACAATAAAAAATAATCAATCCAATGTAAATCACCGGTGTGAAAATGAACACCTATACACATACATTGTATGCGGATTGTTGCTCATATTTAGTTGATTTTTTATTATGTCAGTAAACGCAATTGTCGATGGTACGATTCATTTGGAGAGGGATGTGTTGAGATCAACACTAAAAGGCCATATTAACAGCGGAAATGCTCAACTTTGTTCAACAGATAACTATTGAACCCATTTTACATGGAATTTTTGGTATGATGTGGTAAAAGGCTTCATATATAAGATCCAAATGAATAGATTGTCGTACAGTCTGAGACAACTATCGATGGATAAAGTGTCATGAACTCGAGGCTGGGTGAAGGAGAGGTTCGGCACGTAATACTGTGTTGTGTTATGAGTGACCAAAACTCTTATTAAGCTACTGATTGGCAAGCGGTCAAAATTCAGTTGTTGAAACAAGCGAATAATGTAAACGATCAGATTTTCTAATATTCCTTAGTGATAAAAGAACTTGGTTGGAGTAAGAATATTTATTCGTATTTTCATTTTGTGAATGCCTTCAGAGTTGTTTCAAGTCTTGGGGTTTGGTAATTTATTCGATTGAGTTTGCCTGTGCTTGTGTCTGTGATAATTTCTTCGTGAGATAAAGGAAGTTTTTTAATTATGGCCTTAATCTGATTCCGTATCGTCACATCGAATTCTATTGTATTGATTGGGTAAGCATACAACCTCTCAGAAGGAATGTAAGCGTCTACAGCCCCTAAAACTGTTAATTGAATGACAGGAAATATAACAATCCTACCAAATATAATTTTAAAGATGGTAGTTGGGCGGACTCAAGTATATTTTGGTGGAATATGGGCCGCTATCATGTTAACATGGGTAACTCTGCGTGACTATGATTGAAATTTGAACGGAAGTCTGAGAGAATGAATTTCTGATGGGCGTTGTCAGTTTGTCTTGGGAAACTCGGATCAATCTCACGGACAGTATCGGTCTAGAGGAAAACATTAGTGATCTTGTGTGTCTTTTTGTCAATCACAGTCTTTCGCAAATCATGGAGAGAGCATTAATTTGGTCATACTTCAGCGTTGTTTCAAATATTAGTATTGTGTAAGGTAGTGCAATCACCGTGGGCACCTACTTAGGCTATAGAGGCACTTGCAGTAGGATGGCAATAGGACACTATCAGCATAGTTAGGAAGCGGGGGTGGGCACCCCAATAATTTTGGTATTAGGGGGCTCAAAATCCGGGAGCCCACAATAATCTTAACACTTTTTAACAAAACATAAATTCCAAGGCTTCCCCCGCCCAGTAGCATAGCAGGATGGTTGATGGGGGGGAGGGCGGGGGGGGGGGCTGGATTTGTGAATGTACCGACCACGATGTACTATAAACAAAAATATTTTCGGCTCGCGCACTACGCCAGTTGCCCGATTTTTTTTAAACATCGCCTTCAAAAATCTAAAAAAAAGGGGGATTGGGGCAATGAGCACCACCCGTCGGCACGGCCAACAGTTGTATTGACCAGTTCTTATCAACCAAGATGAAGTGTCATGTGGCTAGATCTCATTCAGGCACCATGCACCCTCAACACCACTTTCGGACTAATGTACAGACAGGACTTGCCCCCCTTCCAATGGCACCGTCACTACCCAACCCTCCCCACTCGGCACTCGCGGTGGGCCCCCCCCAATCCTGAAAATTTCCTAAGCCAATGATCAGTGACCAACCGAAAGAGTCCAACTGAAAAAAAGATAGAATAGAAACTAAGAAAACAGCAGTATCAAAGATATGAATTCCCCTTAAATTATGGTATGTAGTGAGTGACCGTACGGACAGGAATGACTAAAATCCGTGTTTCGTCCTCATAGCTAGGCTGCTTTGGCCATCACATGTAGGTAGGTTAAGATACTTATATTGTACAGGTAGCAAAAATTGATTTTGATGATTTTTTTTTTCAATTTCGGATTTAGCAAATCATGAAAGTGATTTGCTTAATCAGAAAAATTAGCAAATCACTGATAGTGCCTTTAAGTGGCCAATATCTCTGATACAAACAACCCACAGCAGGCCAAAGAACACCAAAGATCACCAAAAGAAGAAATATCTGAATTGGACGTCTAATATGAATTCTGATAAAATGACAGGCGTCGCATTTATAGATCTTCGTAAAGCGTTCGACACAGTAAAACATGGTATATTACTGGATAAACTCCAAACTTTGGGCGTATCAAAGTCGTCTCTCAAACGGTTTCAATCTTATTGTCTGGTCGAAATCAAAGAGTGTGTTGTAAAAAAATTTATTTTTCATATTTTCATAAAAATAGTATGCACAAAATTTCTTTACAGGGAAAATTTCCCATGTATGCAGATGATACGACACTTTCTGTAGTAGTAATGATGTAGAGAAATTCAACAAGTAAACATTCTGATCTCCATGAAAATTATGTGTTGGTTAAAAAGAAATAAGTTATTTGTAACACAGATTAAAACGAATGTTATTGAAGTGGTTACAAAAAAAAAATGGTATATTGAGGCAATGTGTGTGTGTGAAGATGATTTTCATTGTAAAAATCATTACGAAGATCTCTAAGGCGACAGAACACCCTAAGTTTTTAGTTTACAGATTGATAAATTAGCTTGAAACGATTCTCAACATTGATGATATTACAATAAATTAATTAGATAATAGAAGACCAACCATGAAATGGGAACTGATGGGGAGCATCATACATGTTACCAATAATCTCACGGCCTAGTGACGTTTCGGCCATGGCCGCGGCCATTGCTACGTCATGTCTATAGTTTGTCCCATCATGATTGATATCTAATGACTAAGTCTAATAGGTTGTCTGCATTTGAATCGACGCACATATGCAGTGATTATATTCCAATAAAGGAAAATAACTACTTCACAAATTAACTCAATACAAATAACGAGTCGGCCTCCTTACTTCGGATTTAAAGACTTCCGCGATCCCACGAAAGTAAGAGACATTTTTTTGAACGTCCCACTGCTCCCAAATCACCATGACCAGGAGTGCAATGGTTTGGGGTGTATACTCAATTATAATAGGGCTGTTTTGATATAGAGTGTATACGGTGCGAATGGCTACAGAGCGCATACCTCTGTAGCCATGGCGCGTATGTTCAGGGTATTATGTTTGATAGAGTTACTTTTGCAAGGGGAAGTTTATGGAGTTTTGAGTTATGAAAAGGTAATTTAACAGAAGCATGTTGATGTGAGCTTCATATTTTTCTTAATTATCATGATATTATAAGATCTTTTGAACAAAGGTTTAAGAGATTGATTTTTTAATGTCACTGGGACCGAGACTGCCATAGTAAATGCATGTAGCACAGTTTCACAAATACACCGCTTGGAAATCACCAATGCCCAAATTCGAGCAGATCGTGTCCCACCCTCTCTGTACAGAACCACATGTATCGTCTTATATCTTGATATCTTGATCGATTACGCGTGACAACAGAGATACCGAATGCTTGTTGCTTGCCGTATTGTATATAACGGTAACGAGATGAATAGTGGGTCACGTGTCAGGGTACAGGTACGTGTCAGGTATCAGATATCAGTGTGCTATTCGGGGGCGACGAGATTTATAAATCCGAACTATGTTAAATCAAAGGTTTGTACATATGACCCTCTGCCAAAGTGCTATTATTTTGTTCCAAAAGGACACCGTCAGATGTCTAAACAGTACAAAATTTACCTTTTCCCTAACAGATCAAAAACCGACGTACGATGACGATAATCGGTGTTTTTTTCATGTAGGGATAGTACGTCATTTTTCCTGAATGGGTCCCCCGAGCAAAAATAAAACAATCAATGCCGTGACGTCATCAAATCTTATTTTTCCAAAAATTGGCTGTTATTCCCATAATAAAATCCTTTTTTAGATTCAACTTTGTATATTGTTCTTAATAAATTACTATTCGATTGTCCCCGCATGAATGTGAAAAATGGGTCCATAAGTGGGTCTAAAAACTGAAAACAAAAGTCAGCCGGCTTAATATCCTTACCGTGGACTGAATGAGCAGACGGATCCCCGTGTAGTTGTAGCAGGCGTACAGCCACTTGCACGCGGCTGGCGGGGTTATGTGTTCAGCTGGACAGTAGCAAAATAAGTGTCATTCCAAGATACGTATTGAAGATCTCAATGATTTTAGACGGGGAATTTCAAGTGATGTATAGATTGGCATTGAGGGGACTCCCAATATTGAAGGCTCTACTTAGCAGTACACGCTGACATTATCGTTTTGACGGACATTTAGTCCCGCTTTTTACAAATGTAGAATACATTGACATTTTGTGAGACACACTATATAATCCGCTAACTTCTAACATTCCATCACACACCTGCTTTTTGTTGGCAACATGGCCGCTCCCATCAAACCCAGCGAGACAATAGCAAAGCGTAGCGTGTTGATCTCCTTTAAAAGGGTGAAAAAGGCTAAATGTTTGGGTGTCTACATAGATGATGAGTTAACGTGGCATAATCAAGTCAAGTAAAGTAGTCAATGTTTTCGTAAAATAAGCCTTACAGGCGTTTGAAACCCTTTCTTGATATCAACACCCTCAACATTTTGTATAAATCAATGGTGCAACCTATTTTGATATTCTAATGTTACATCGGTATGGAAGTTTTAATAATGATATCTCCAATCTCGATGCAGAAATACGCGAAATGCGGCAAAATTGTGCAACTTTTTAAAACAAAATACAAGAGCAAATATTTTAATCCTCATAATAGTGTATTTTAGTGATTTGTAATTGGTACCTAAATTTTTGATACTATTTTAATTGCTTCAATATTCTTACATATTTGATATGTTTTAATATGTTGGCGTTTGTTTTTTTTATCTGTATTTAATACTGATAGTTTAGCAATGCTAATCGGGGGTCATAATAGAGTCTGCTGAATCATGCATATAAGGCCCTCCCATTCTAAAATAATTTAGTCATGTATTAAATGAATATTATTTACATATAAGTAGTTTTGTAGATTTTTTTTAAATTGCTAGAGGTATTATGTTGCAGGGCCCGTGTTCAGATCAGTTTCGACTCGGGTATCGGGGCTACCCTGGGTAAGATGTTGCAAATAAAAATAAAAAAAAAATCAGGTGAACCAGGTGCATATGGACATTTCACGGAAGGAATGTGGAAATTATGTTTAACGTGACTGTTGTTTGCCCTCCAGATCATCTAAGCTAGAGGAACACACTACTGCCCTGGTTTCACCTGAACCTTCAGATACTTTTATGGCAGTGATTCTTTTGTATTCTCTGCATGTGGGTGTATATCTGGCAGGATATGGAACAGCGACTTTTTCACGCCTATCCAAAGAAGCTCCTCCATAGCCTACTCAAGTGTTCAAGGGTTATTGCACTACCTTAAAAATAACTTAGATGGGGTTGGCCCAAATTAGCATATTACCTCCTATGCAAAGCGTCCTATAGCAAAAATATTGGAAATTTAGGTCTAAAGTTATAAAGAAATAATACTATATATATGAGCTTATATAGGCCTCAGGAATAGCATTTTCAATCGACTACATAAAAATACACATTTAGATAAAACCGTTAAAGGAAATATGTCAGTGATTCTGAATATTTGGAAATATTTAAAAAACTTAAAAAAAGCAAAAAATAAAAAAAATAAAAAAAATCAAATAGTTGAAAATTGTCCAATTTGGGAGTATTTTGCACCTTTGATTTTCCGACCAATAGCTACTCGAAAACCGATTCCGACAATCCCACATTGCAGGCAAATGGTGACGTCAAAGTGAGGCCATCCATAATTGTACGTCGTTGTAACCATCATATCGCAGTGTGCCACTTATAATAATTAAAAACACAACGAAATGAAAAAAAATATGTCTTCTGTAACTTATTTTTCTTAATTTATTAGTACTTTCATAATCCATCAATATTACAGTGTCAGCAATACAATTCGAGTCAACACGTGTTTTGGTCATCACCTTGACGTAACGAGGAGAGCACAATTGGGCGCTTTTTGATCAATGAAGCCGTGGCGAAAAATACGCCAGTTTTCTTTGTATGTCAAAAAAGCCAAAATTCAAAGCTTATTGTTATTTACATCAAATTGTAATTTTTTCGGTGGCTTCGTGATGTATGACATATATTTTTATGAATGTAAAGTCAAACTGCAGATTGTCAAAAATCTTGAAGGAGCACGACCAGATCTAGACCGTGAAAATCACTCCATAAATCTGACGAATTTTGTATCATAACAAATAATAATCGTCTGGCCTTATTTCCCATTATATACATGATTATGAGGGTTATTATGGTTCCAGAATTATTTCCAGGCCTAGGGGTAATTGAACACACGCCATATACATACCTTTAACATTAAAGTGATATTGTCGGATTCAAATGAAACTTTGGAATAAAAGGGTTCCTCTGACCGCGGGAAAAATGAATTTAATGGGGAGACCTTAAAAAGTAAAAAAAAAAATGTATGCTTTATGGTAAAATATGGTCAAATCACATTTAACTGCACTTTAAGTTTAAAACAAGTCTAAGTTACGTGTAAATAAAAAATTTACTAACAGGCTCAATGAAAACCTACTTCACCTTTACGGCCGTGTTTGTGGATCCCCGATTTTAATTTAATAAATCAATGATTAATTCTGATAAGCGGATCATTCCAGCTATGAAGACGTTTTAGTTTATTTAAAACACAGAAATCGCACCTTAGCGCCAAGGGAGCTTCGCGCTTATCATATCAATGATTTAAAAAACAAATCCGAAAATCTTGAAATGTAGTATTATTGCCTTAAACGCCTCTTTTATTTTCTTAATGTTATGTACATGGCGTAGACTTCACAAAGGCAATATAGAGGTTGCAAGCAAGCTTTATAAAACTTTATTTTATCATGATCATAGATCGGAGGATTCCACATCCAAATACGATGGACCATACACAACTTTGGACCGTGAACGTCAATAACGTCGGGATTTTCTGGCGCAACCGGCATGCCAGAACTTAATTACTCGTACTAGTTGTTGTTTGTGCCTGTTCTTAGTTTTTTTCTCAAAAAAAGTCGCCAAATGAGTGCGGGGGCTCTCCTTTGCGCTAAATTTCAGTATCATTTTTACATTGAAATAGGCAGGCTCGGGGCTTGGATAAAAAAGTGTGAAAACTAGCCTTAAAGGTTGCAACAAGAGATTTCAAGGTCATCAAGTTGTTTCTGTGATATGTTGTGATTTTCATATAGAATAGAATTCAATAGATTATTACCTTTTATTTGGCTACAGAAAACCTTAAAATGAAACCAAGAGGTGATTTGTGTATGCTTATATTTCAATAGAAAACACAGGCGGAATTTCGTATTTGCTCAATTTTTGTTCCAAAGAAACAGTTCTAAGCTTAATCCTTTCAGATGGGGATAGTTTTGATAGAGAGCTTTACACCAGTAAAAAATCATAATTTTTTTTTGCCCAGTGTGTAACAGTCAGGCCGACCTATTTCAAGATACCAGGCCCTAACATGTTTACAAACATTGCTGTTAACTGGTCTATAGGGCAATTGCACGGGAGGTCAATAGGTTAGCTTGGCCACAGCTGCCTCCAGAACAACACAAGCATGCAGAGAATACAAAGGAGTCACCTGCAGAAATAACTGAAATGTTCAGGTGAACCAGGTGCATGTATCGTATTCTTCGCATGCTTGGATGATCTGGAGGGCAAACAAAAGTCCATTCAATATAACTTGTCTTCCGTGAAAGGACCCTATACTTAACTGTATAAAAGCTGGACCATGATAACCATGGATCACGCATACCATTTGTTGAAATTCCCAATGCTATATTTTTGGTTACTCTATCTAGGTAATAGCCTATGACACACTGATCAGAAATCCAGAGGACTGAGTCCAGTGGACTATAATTCTCTATCACACCAGCAAAAATATCGTGTTTTGGTCTCAGAGTCAAAAAATGGTCAATGTTCGAATAAAAAATTAAACATGAGTCAAGGATATTAAGTCATTGTGACATAAAACGGTGAATGAATGTCATTAGACCGAAAAGATAACATATATGACATATGGATGTTATGTTAGCAAAATTATGATGATAGTTGCAACACTTTTGATTAGTCGCGATATACATTAGTTGAATGAGGGCTGATGAGATACAGATGTATCGTTGGTAATAAGACAGTCGAGACAACTCAGGAGTAATGGAGACTTTCCTACTCATGTCTATATTGGTTCCAGGTAATTAGTTCTAAGAACTGTAACATACCAACATAATCATGTGGGTGTTCCGTGTGAATGAGGCTATGTCCTGACTGGGGCACATTATACTACAGGGATTGGAAAATCTGCAGCAATATCACAGTACAGCGTTATTCTTAATCAACAGTATAATCATTGTATTATTTGTATGGGTTACATTATTACCCAGAAATATACCAAAAATATTATAAAACGCACAATATACATTTTTAAATCATCAGAATCCGTGTCGTTTGTTAGTGTAATATTATTTTTTACTCAGTTGTTCTATTTCATTTGAATGTTATTTTGATGCAAAAATACTTAAACATGTATTATTATGCACAAATATGCATATTGGTAAATTTTCCAGAATTCAACTGGATTTAATAAAAGCTTGTAATATATTTATATGTTCAAGTAGTGTTAAACTAACAAAAGGTACGCATCATTAAAATAAAAAGCCTCTGTATATTTTAAAATATACATTTTGATGGAATTGTGATACACTCTGAGTAATTCAATTATAGCTAACACGAAGATTGTAAAAAGTTACATAATGAGTTTCGAAACAGATTTGAGAGTTTCCTTCGAATCAAAGTAAATGCAAACCTTTTTGTCAAATAATACCAAATATGTTAGATATATGTTACTTAATAATTCAAAATGGCGGACACAATCAGGGTCAATTTTTTTTTACTCACCCTGTATAACAGTTTAAGGATGAGTTTACAAGTAGCTACAAGTGCAATTTGAATGTAGGTTAAATAGTTTACGAGGATAATTGCAGTGTTAGGTTGAAATAATATTTGAACAATGGCCGGGAACAATAGCGTTTCTCATTAATTCAATGTTATTCTGATGTTGAGCAAACCCTTTTCCCACGTAATATTGGCGCATCATTGCGCATTTGGATAACATATTGTTTACCTTCTCGCATTATGAATTTAAGCTTCGTGTCTTTAAAGTGGCTTAAGGAAATCCAAGTCGCCAGTTACATGCTATATATAACAAAACCACCTACTCTCGAAATGTAAATCGAGTTGAAGTAGTGGGAAAAAAAGAGTGAAATGGATGGTAAAATTTCTAAAATTTGTAAAATGAGCATTAAAGGGAATTGTTCACTCCGAAAAGAGTGAGAATATTATTATGAAAAAGTCAAACATCAACCCCAAGCAACAATTGCTATGTTTCATTTATAACGAGTCATAGGTTATTGGATGTTTCCAGAAGGTGACCCATTTCTTTCTGACTAACTTATGGATTCAAAAACCTTAACTGAATAAGCCACACGGTTTATGGGGTTTATTCCGTTAAGGGGTGCCAGATTCAGAAGGTGTCTGAAAAATGTGGGTGCTTGCGGAAACTAGATTATTGCATTTTTTCTAGATTAGTTTATGATTATGTCTTCATGGTATTAGGAAGAATTTAATGCTCTATTTAACAAATAGGATTAGTGTATTTAAAAACAAAAAATGAAAAAATAAATTAAAATGACAAGATCATATACTCTGGCCAACATGTACGTTATCAGGGAATATGTCTGTGCATCTAAATCTTCAGTTTAATCGATGATCAGTTTGATATGGCCAATCACCCCAAATTGCATGGATGGGTCTACGCTTATGTTTGATTGGCTCATGTACCGTTACGTGGCAACGAACCTCGTCCGTGATTAGTGCAAAACTAAATTAACATTATGTCTTATTTCAAAGATAGAGATTAGGCCTATAATGGATGTGCCAATATTGCTTTGATTGAACCTCACATGGGTTTACTTATATTTTTTTTCTCATTTTTTGTTAGAGATAATGATAGTCCAGTATAAAAAAAGCTAAGTTGTTGCGCCGAGCAGTTACCATCTCTCTTTCCATGGCCTTTGGTCCAGGCGACTCCGTGTAATTTGCGAGGGGGGGGGGGGGGGGGAGGGGTGTTCACCACTCTTTGCGCACAATATGTGTGTTACCTTCTCAACATTTAAAGGAAATATGTCATGATTCTGAATATTTGGAAAATTTGGTATGGATGGAAGCTTAAGTAACGATTTTAGATTACATTATAATCAAAAATAAGGTGGAAATTGCCACAATTTTTTGAGTATTTTGCCCTTTTAATCCCGCCCCAAATAGCTTACTCGAAAACGATTTCGACAAATCCACATCGCAGGCAATGGTGACGTCAAAGTGATGACCATCCATAATTTACGTCGTTGTGACCATCATATCGCAGTGTTGCCACTTCAATAATAATTAACACAAACGAAATGAACCAAAAGATGTCATTCTGTAACTTTTTTTTCTAATTTTATTATTACTTTCATTAATCCATCAATATTACAGTGTCAGCAATAACAATTCGAGTCAAACACGATGTTGTGGCATCACTTTGACGTCACGAGGAGAGCAAAATTGGGCGCTTTGATCAATGAAGCCGTGGCGAAAAAATCCGCCCGTTTCTTCGTATGTCAAAAAAGCAAAAATTAAAATGCCTCTATTTTGTTTAATTTTACATCAAATTGTATTATTTTTTCTGGAATTCTTGATGTATGTACATTATTTATGAATGTAAGTCAAACTGAGCTTGACAAAAATCTTGACTTTTCCTTAATAATGCCGATCGTACCCATATATAAATGAGTGGAGAGTAGGAAATGAGGTAAAGTGCCTTACTCAAGGCCACTCCACATTGGCAAGTGGATGGAAGGCTCAACCCACTGTCCAATATCACAAGCTTTAAAATAATACACGTAGTTTGTTATGGTTCTATGGCATTTAAAATTGGTCACTTCCAGTAGAATTTCTTTTGTTTTTCTTTTTTGTTTGGTTTTGTTTATATTTGTTTACTTTAAAAACCAATATGTCAAAATGCCCAAAATGTCAGTTAGAACCTTGAAATCGGGATTGAAATACTTAGGTGCACTGTTAAAAATTTCTGTAAATTAACGGATATCAAATTTACGGAAAATGTTTTCTTAAATTCACCAAAAAAAAAATTGTATAAGAAATACCTCTTGAACTCTATCAATGTGATAATTTATTTCATAAATTTGAATTTTGGAGTTTTTATATTACGCGCCATGATAAAAAAATCATACAAACACAAATTGAACTTGTTAATTTACGGAAATTTACGAAAATTTCTGGCAGCAAATTATCCAGAACCTCTGTATTTTTAAATTACGGATAGTTCTATTAAAATACGCAATGTTTTCCGTAATCTGAGGCATATTTCCGTAAAAATACTGTAAAAGTTCCGCAAATTGACAAAAGCTTCTATTGTTTTACGGAAAAGACTGCAAAACTTACTGAAAACGTCTGGAAATTTCGCTGCCAGAAATTTCCGTAAATTTACAGATGTAGTTTTAACAGTGGGGCGATAATTACATTGATAAAGCTAGGGTTTATCAATTTTCAGCATGAACCTTATAACAAACGTCGTTGTTTCAATTTTATCCCACACTAACGATTGGAATAATACTAGCCCAATGTTGATTGTATTTTCTCGTTAACGTAATACCTGAAAAAGTTTGGAGATTGAACAAGAAAACTACAGCCAGCATCAATAAAAACTCAGAATTAGAAACAAAAATATTAAAAGTATAAACCACCTCTGTTCATCATGGGGTGATTTATGGGGGAATTTCTTTAAAATATGTATAAAGTAACCGCTCTTTCATTGAGTTGATAAGGCGTTCTTTCAAATGATAATAGAAATTTGGTGTTTTTTCGCATCCGTATAGCTCGCGGTTGGATTTTCTAAGGAAATTAAATTGAATATCAACAATTATCATAGGAATAGGATGAGAACATTAGATGTGAAAGTTCCTTAATGTAATTCTAAATATTATTTCTTCCTGTACAGGCAAACTATCAGTTCGCTTGGTTGGTGGACCGGTGGATTCACGGGCGTCTCGAAGTTTTTCCAATGGCGGACGGGAGTTCTGTCTGCGACGGAGAGCTTTCATGTTACGGATGGGAAAAGTTGTATGTAAGGAGTTGGGTCGGGACAAGTGAACATTGTTCTGGTACCAAATGGCATGCGTAAGTAAAACTTCATGGAGCTTGGTTCATATCGACTTACGGAAGTATGGGGTTTTAAAGAATCTTTCATGCAGTGGTCGTGACACCAAGTTTGTTCTTCAGCCACTAGAGAGGCGGGGGAGGGTAGAACATCCTCGGAAAGTATGTCATCCTACGTAATTAGTCACAGGTGTACCAAAAACAATTTAATCTTTGCACTAGTCTTCTTTTTAATGAAACTACGTTAATGAGTTTTGGTGTATAAGATTCAGAACAAAACATTACGGCTAATATTCTCAAGGACCAGTTTATAGGCTACGCATTTCAGGCCGAATATCGGTGGCGATACTTTGTGGCACAGAATTATTCCCCGCGTGATTAAAGCATACAACCGAAAAAATTTGTATACGAGAGAGCATCCATATTACATCGTATGTAGTGTTTCAAATAATAAAACATCAAAGAACGAAATCATTCATAGCATCTTAAAAGAATTAAAGCATGAGTATGACAAGACGAAGAAGGTATCAGTTAAAATCTCGCAGTATCAAAACTCTAAATACACTGTGTTCGCGCTAAATACTTTATTAGTCTTTTTTAATAAAAAAAATCATTCAACCTGGAGCTCTTTGGCAATTAAAACAAAGAGCACCACGTATTTCTTGGATAAAAGTAAGCATACATATAAAAGTGTAATTTAATTTAAGGTTAGCATTTACCTTGGCACACACACACATAGTACCAAAGAGACCTGTACAATACGGACATCACACCTTGGCGATTAAGTGTGATTTTTTTTATTCGTGTCAGTTCATTAAAGGTATTCGACGATACGTTAATCCGACACAACATCTCAGCTGGCGAACATATCAAACGACTTTCTACAGGCGGTTAAACCGTTCTTTAATGCTGTTACAGTTTGGGCGGATATGGGTTGATGACGTAGGTGCAGAGCAAGGAGTCTTATCTGTTGGAATGCTCTCATTCAGGTTGGGGAAATCATAACTGCGCTTATTATGAGGACGTAGCTGTATATGCTCACACGGTAGGATTTTCAAATTTGCACGTGTCAAGAACAAAAATGAGGGGTTCTTTTAAGTATGCCGTAATAATTTTTGCTCAGCAATTTTTTCTTGTAAATGTTGGAGAAGTGTTTCTTGTATTTCAAGTATAGAGAAACTTCTTCGTATAGCCTCCACTGTAAACTTACAAGAATGACAATAAAACACCGGTATTTTCACAGACGGTACTTTATTTTGAACGTGAAATAGACATTATTACAGGAAATATTCTCAGCATAAAAATATGCATGATCAAGGGCACAATAATACATTGCAGTAAACGATGACAGCAAAGAATACCATAAACATGATTTAAACGTTGATAAATTTGCGGTAATTAATGGCAGTCTGGATGTATTCTGGATCTTCTTTATTTTTTTCCCCGGCAGTAAATACTGTAATTTTACTGATTTAAAAACAGCCTCAATCACATTTCATAATATTTTTTAATGTTATTAAAAGTTTGAAATGAATGATATATTTGTTACATTTTTGCAGGTATTTTCAGGTTTTAAACATCGACAATAAATGGCCATTTGACCACAATGAAAAATCGGCCATGGAGGTTTAGGGCAAATTAACATAAATACGATTTTTGGGGGAGCCTTCAAGAATTTGTTTTGCCCCTGAAATATGTACTGAAATGGACTTTTTAAAATGTTTAATTCAGCAATATAAATGTATTTTGGTGTCTATTATGAGCCAAATTTTACGAAAAAAGTCCTTTCGGAAAGTTTTTCGTACTGCCATTTTGAATCGGTATAACCGATTTTAAATTTTTTTCCTGTTATTATGTGGTCGGTTGATGTACCCAATCAATGACCAGCGTTTGGTAAAAAATCAAACGGCAAAAGTGTGGTTTTGAGGGTCCACATGAGCCCCCCCCCCCCTACACAAAGGGAGTGTGCAAGACCAATACACTAAGCGCGGTTTAATTTATCCACTCAAAATTAGGAGGATGAACTATATATGACAAAATTTACGTATGCCACCACCAATAACAATTGGGGAAATGTACATAGTAATTAGAGAGGTTGACAAAATAATCTTTAAAAGATCTGTACCATAATGGACTTATTCTAAATCTCGGCAGAGTAAAGTGTCAAGCGTACATCAACTCAGTCTTGAAGCGTATCTCTGTACTAATTAATTTCCTGACGCATAATTACTTTACCGGCTGTCTTTTTGGATTGATTCGGTATCATTTTTCCTCTCTGGTAGAAATTGTTGTCCAACAAAACACCAGCGTACGCAACAATTGTGTTATGTAGACACTATATTAAGCCGAGCTCGGTACTACCTAACCTCACAAACGTTGATCCCGTCATTAACCTCCATTCCCTGTCGGTAAACATTATATGTGTTCAATTTAAAGGCCCTATTGATCCAAGCGAAAATAATTTGCAGAAAGTAGCTTAAAAGTGAAGGGTAAACTTTTTACAAGGTGTTTTTGTTCTTCTTGTTTCCATTTGCAAAAAATTCCCCCAAGAAAGAAAACAGAAAATGCTGAACTAATCGGGAATCAACTGATGGCTGTAGTAAATGTCCAGTTTTATCTTTATATTTGCTTTCGGCTCTTATCACTGCAGGGTATGTTAGGATGGCTGTACTTGTTAATTGAGTAACGAAAACGAAACAGGCTCAGTGCACCCCTTGGTTTACATGC
Source organism: Ophioderma brevispina (assembly GCA_023653785.1). Classification (NCBI taxonomy): domain Eukaryota; kingdom Metazoa; phylum Echinodermata; class Ophiuroidea; order Amphilepidida; family Ophiodermatidae; genus Ophioderma; species Ophioderma brevispina. The sequence goes on from JAMKCH010033592.1 coordinate 20,617, forward strand.
TTTCTTACGTAATGATTAAGGTGTGTGGACGGAAAAAAGCGGTAAAAATCCATGGGTGCCTGTTTCGTTTCGTTTCGCTGCTCAAATCAGTTAGCCGACGATAGCTATGTTGTGTGTTATCTATAAGCGTTTGATGTTGACAGAAACCTTAAAGCTATTTAATAAATTCGTAAATAAAGAGTCTAACATGAACAGAAATACTAATAATGTAGTCCTAGATACCGTATCATACAATGTACATTTCAAAGACATCAAAAACGCTAGTTTGATCCGCTGTTCCCTGCATCCGCGTTCAGTCGGCTTTGATTATCAGTTAAATAAAGCTACATATTCAGAGTCAACCTGGAAATTGCAATTAAAACGGAGTCCAAATAACCTAGTTCTTATGGTTGTGGTTTTTGAAATGGCCATCTCAATAAACACCCCTCTATATGTGTAACCTATGTGTAATCTACCAGGGTTGAAAGGGGGAAAACTTAAAAGTTTTTATAACATATGCTTTTACGTTGTAAAATACAACAACAAAATCGCATGGTGACATATCGTGTGAATTGAAAAACAACCAAAACCCTGGAAAATCATTAACCTTAAATTGAACCTAGAGGTTATACACCCACTAACCTGACTGCAGCTGCCGAAGGATAGAAAATCTTGAGTGACAATTTCTGCATGGTATCTGAAAGTTGCTTTAAAATGCTTGAAAATGCACTAGTTCTATTAAAGTGCTTGATTTCCGATTTATGTTATTATGTTCTGATGTACTAATATTGAGAGCTGGTACTTGCATATATTCCCCATCAAGTACCGTAGGAAAACCAATTGCGGTTTTGTTGGTAGGAAGCAATAATGCACAGTGCAAAGACTATTCACTACTTGTGCTAATAATATGATGGTTACCCTAAAACGGCGGTTTTTGGTTAACACTAACAGCAGCTCGGAGGGCCCAGCCACCATAATCCTTTGCGCGCGAACCATATATCGACGGGTAATGGCATGAGACTCCATTTATTTCTTTGTCGCCGGGAAGGAAACATCGGTCAAGTGTATCAACAAAGAAAGCCTACACTAGAGTATACGGTCACGAACGGTACACAAAATCAATGTTAAAGCAGTGAACAGAATAAAAAGAAATAAACATGCCAATGATGCAAGTCCGATATTCCTAGACCCGTTCCTAGCTCGACAAATAAATACATCCCTTTCTTTTTCTTTTCTACCTAGACTCACTCAGACTAACTTCAATTCCTAGATTCAAAGTACCGTCCCCGGTTACTGCCCCAAGTGCCGCCTATTCTAAGTAAAATCTTAAACAAATGAACCAACAAAAAGTTATACAAATAAAAACTGATGATATAAGTCCACTTAAACTTGTAATTACTAGAAAGTTATCTTTAGAAGTAGAGGAATCATGTGGCCAAAAGCATTACGAAAGTACGAGTGGAATATGTAAACACAGAGCCGATCCCTGTTGTGACGTACATCAGGTAAAAGCTTGGAAATAGTATCATATTACGCGTCGTTGTTTAATCATCCGCTGGCGGAAGTTAGGGGAGCCTCCACTAAATCCTGTCGCTCCATCGTAAGCTATAAAGCCTAGAGTTGATACCAGCTTTCTGGCTGGTTTCAAGAAATTCTGAAGATGATGAAGAAATATTGAAAAATACTGTTTAAACAAAGAAGGCATAGCAATCGAGAAAAAAAAAAAAAAAAAAATCATTCTTGTCGTCACAAACTATACATTCGAATTCAACCACTAGACTAAGCGGCTCTCGATAATGTACAAGGGGCGTTTGTTGTGCGGAAACCTATGATTAAGTGTTATTGCTATGAGAGTTTCCTGGTGGCACAGAAAAAATTTGTAGGCAAAAGGGTACTTGGGAAGGTCTTTGAGCCGCTGTTGTTAACACTTAATGTCTACGATGTTTCACTATTGGTGCGGGGGGGGGGGGGGTCAATGGAACTCCCACCGGAAACCAATTTCCTGAGGGAATTTTTCAAATGAAACTCATACACCTTGAGGGATCTAAGACCAAGACCAAAAGTGGCAGTTTAAACGAGTTCCGGTGTATCGGCTGGAGATGCGTCAAACGTTCAAAAAATGTAACGTAACGTTTCCACGACCTGAGTCCACAGCATACACTTGTAATATCATTTTGCTGTTTCATATCTTGCTCTTTTTTTGTAGAAGGGGCCAAATTAATATATGTAGCACAAACATTAACCTTTTGTACATTAGGTCATTGGTTTATGAGAAAGAATCCCATCGATAAGTACAATTACAAAAAAAATTAGAGTTCGAAAATCTTTTACACGAGTGAAAAAAATCAACAAATTAAAAAAACAACTTTTGGGTACCATGACCCCCCCCCCCCCCACACACACACCTTTATGCACTTAAGTGTTTAAAAAAAAAAAAAAAAAAAAAAAAAGCTCAAATTTTCAGGACAATGAGGAAAAATACTGCTTTTCATTGATCTCGAAATTCGTCTACTCCGGTAAAATCAGGGGGGCCAAAGACGATCGGAACACGCCACCTAAGAAATGATAAAATTTCATGATTGACATCGTAGACTGGTTGTTTTCAAATAAGTAACATTGGACAGTATAATTTGAGGCAATTACTCCGCGATCATAATTTCACATCGAATTTGCCCACTAAAGCTTAGCGAAATATAGAGAATCTTGTGTTGGGCGGTCTGAAGTGCGACGAGATTGGTGATTCGTGACTAAAAAAATTGGGCACCTATGTTCAAAATTCGTTATTTGGTGATTTTAGGCTTGCTTCTTTGGTCAATATTGTTGTATTTCCTAGGCTGAGAGTTTTAACGTGAAAGAACATGCGTCGCTGAGGGCGGAAAAAAACCCTAATATGTAAAACTCAGAGGTTCAAAGCAAACCCAAAAAGTGGGCCCCAGTGCTAAGACCTCATATGTGCATGTTGGTCATATCGGGTTCTAGTTTGAATTTCAAGCCAATATGATAATAAATCATTATGGACACTTTATTTCAGACTCTAGTGTAAATATTATCTAAATATATTTAGAAAGGAAAAACTTTCTTGTGCAAGGCATCCCGGAAGGATTACAGCAAATATTCAGTTCTCTGTGTTCCTGAAAATGTTACCATATGAGGTTTTGTCATGTTAAGTCTTACGACATGTGAGGTTTTGCTTAAAGGTCAAATGCACATATTAGACTGGTTCATTTTTCAAAAAGCAATAGTCGAAGGCCCTTTTTGAGTAAAAGCAATTTGAAAACAGTGTTTCTATACGGAAATTTGATGCTGAGTCCAAATCTTACGGTCCCCAAAGCTATTTTTAGGGGAAGTGTGGCTAATTTGCATAAATCAAAATGGCCGCCATTTTAACATTTTTTGTACATAACTCAAGATTTAAGGCTAGTAAAGACTTTATTCTATGGTCTATACATATGTTTTCAGGCTAAAGCTCTCGATAATGTTTAAAGGGGCGTTTGTGTGCGGAACTATGTTAGTGTTATTGCTATGAGATGTCCGGTGCACGGAAAACAATGTGTAGGCGAAAAGGTATTGGGAAGGTCTTCGAGCCGCTGTTGTTAAACTTAAAATGCCTAAGATGTTTCACTTATTGGTGCCGGGGGGGGGGGGGGTCAATGGAACCTCCTACGGAAACCACTTTTCCTGAGGGGAATTCTTCAAATGAAACTCATACCACCTTTGGGGCTAATAAGACACGACCAAAAGTGCAGTTTAAACGATGTTCGGTGGTATAGTTGGAGCTGCGTCAAACGTTCAAAATGAACGTAACGTTCCGACCCTGCTTCCACAGCATACACTCTGTAAATCAGGTGATGTTCATATCTGCTCTAGAAGGGCCAAAGTACATATAGTAGCAACACATAACATTTTGTAAATAGAATTTGGTTTATGAAAGAGCCCATCGATAAGTACAATTACAAAAAAAAAATAGAGTTAGAAAAATTTTTACGAGTGAGATAATAGCCGAAAAAAGAAAATTTTGGGACAATGGACCACCCCACCCCCCACACACACACTTTAATGCCACTTAAGTGTTATATCTTGGGAATTGCAATGAATTTGAAGGCTCAAATTTCAGGACAATGCGAAATACTGCCTTATCTGATATCGAAATTCTACTACTTCCGGGTAAATCAGGGGGTCCAAAGACGATCGGAACACGCCCCTTTAAGAACGTGATAAAAAATTTCATGTGACATGTAGACTGGTATGTTTTTTCAAACTAAGTAACATTTGGACAGTTATAATTGAGGCAATTACTCGCCGTCATTAATTTCAATCGATTTGCCCACTACTAGCTTTAGCGAATATAGAGCATCTTGTGTGGGCGGTCTGACGTGCGACGAGATGGATGATTCGAGACTAAAAAAATCTGGGCACCATATGTTCAAAATTTTTGTTATTTGGTGATTTTAGCTTGTTCTTGGTCTATTGTTGATATTTCCTCTGTGAGAGTTTTTAAACGTGAAAGAAACATGCCGTCGCGGATGGGCGGAAAAAAAACTCATATGTAAATCCAGAGTCAAATGCAAAACCAAAGTTGGGCCCAGTGCCTAAAACCTCAATATGTGCATTTTTGGTCCCCATATCGGTTCTAGTTTGAATTTCAAGCCAATATGATAATCACATCATATGGCACTTTATTTCCGAATCTAGTGTAAATAATTATCTAAATATAATTTAGAAAGGGAAAAACGTTTCTTGTGTAAGGCATTTCCGGAAGGCATTACAAAGCACATTATTCAAGTTCTTGGTGTCTCCTGAAAATGTTACATTGAGGTTTGTCATGTTACCGTTTTATCTACATGTGAGGTCTTGCTTTGTAAAGGTCAAATGCACCATATAGACTGGTTCCATTTTTCAAAAAGCAACTAGTCGAATGCATTTTTTTGAGTAAAAGCAATTGAACAGTGTTTCTATACGGTAAATTTGATGGCTGATTCCAATCTCCGGTCCCCAAAGCTAATTTTTAGGGAAGTGTGGCTATTTGCATAATTCAAAATGGCTCTGCCATTTTACATTTTTTTGTACATAACTCCCGATTTAAGGCTAGTAAAGACTTCATTCTTATCTATACTATGTTTTCCCATGCCAGATAACACAACTAGACCATCAGTTCGGTATTCATCCATATATTGGACAATTAATGTGCAAAATTGAAAACGGCGGCCATTTGAATTTTTTTATGCAATTAACTTTGCAACATGACCTAATGCTATAAGATCATACACTATGAGGTTGGGAGTCAAAAGTGTGTTCCCTCTTGAAACTACCAATATTACACGTTTTTTCACACTTAAATGAGAGTAAGTCATCATTTTTTTTTTGAGATAACTATAAAACTATCTATTGTTGTAAAGCTAAAAAATGTACGGACGACAAATATGCAACATGTATGTGCATTACAGGGTGCCACAAGTGTATATAAGGTGGGAGAAAAGTGAAATTTTGATGTAAAAAGTACAAAATTTTGTGGCAGTCTAATTTGGTACCTTCAATTAACATCATAGCTTTAAATCTGTTGATCGGTCAAAATGAAGGCCAATAAATAACAAACAAAAATATGAGATGTTATTATCTTAAGACATGGCATGGGTTACAAGAAGATTATAAAACGAAAAATGCAAAAGGCCCGAATATCAAAAATCCCTAGACTTTAACACATGCCTCATTCGTAGGCCACCTCAAAATAGCACACAATTGAATCTTCTACCATATCACAGCTAGATAAATCCCTTTAAAATGAAATATGAATCAGCTGAATACCTAACCTGGTTCTAATGATAGCAATAAAAACATTTTAAACAGATTTGTGAAAAAGTAACGCCACCCTCGCTTTGTATACCCCATTCATGGCACAGGGACCATACTAATGATCTAATTTAATTCCCGTGACCCTGAAAACATATGGATAGAATGAAGTACAAGCCTAAATCGTGATGTTATGTACAAAAATGTAAAAAATCCCAAAAAGTAAAAAAAAGGTTTTATGCAAATTAACTGTTAAGTACCGAATGCTATAACTAATGATCTAAGTGTATTCCTAACCCTGAAAACATTTGTATAGGAACAAGAATGAAGTCATTACCAACCTTAAATCTTGAGTTTGTACAAACAAACGTTAAAAGGCGGCCATTTTGAATTGACCCCAAATTAGGCAAACTTCCTCTAAAAATAGCCTCTGGGGACCGGAGATTTGGAATCAGCCATCAAAATTTCCGATAGAAACCACTGTTTCAAATTGCTTTTACTCAAAAAGGCCTTCGTCATGCTATAGAGCAAGCACTTTTTTGAGAAATGGAACCAGTATAAGATGGTTTTTCCCGCCAAGCGACGATGCTCAAACGTGCCATTTTTCAATAGAATATGTGTAAGTGGTGTGAAAAAAATCGGTTTTGCTCATTCTTGACTATTTTGCCTACTTTACATGAATACTGACACGTCGTTTTCAATTGTATGTTTCCGCATCATTAGCCACTGTCATGCCGTATGGTTGATAGTTACTTCGGTCCTGATGGGTATAATGCCAAGATAGTACCTTTTCGCCAAAGCTGGTACCCGGGGTATATATCATGTGTCCAACGAAGTCATAGCGGAGGCATAGATATCAGCTTTGGAGTGTAGAGACGAAGGTGAGAGTAGGGAGCGTTGAGGGGCCATGCGCGAGGCGCATACGTGTGAGCGTAACGTGGAATTCTTATGTTCATCAATCTAGAACAAAAGAATTCACATTCCAAGTACATCTAACCTCGTAATGGCTATATGTCTTCGTTGCCTTTTGATTTTATTTTTATTGTCGTGATGACAATCAAGAACCTGTGGACAATCAAGAACTTGTTAAATCTATCATTGTTAAGCAAAATCTGTTCATTTTCAACAGATTCTGATTCAAAAATCGCTACGTTTGGTTGGCTCATCGCCAGGCAAGGTCGTTTAGCAGTTTTCTTCAACGGTCGGTGGGGAACCATCACGGGAATGAGATTTGGATCTTGTCGACGGCGGCGTTGCCGGTAGACAGTGGATTCACTAATGTCGTCAGAATTGAGAGTCAACGAAAACCTACGGTAGGAAAATGCGTTAATATTTTGTTAAATTAACCAATTTATCATCAAAGTGATCCTTGTAATAATAATAATAATAATATACTGGATTTTATAAAGCGCCATTTCATCAAGATCACAGCGCTGGTGACTATTATTATTACGCGGGGGCGGGGGGGGGGGGGGGGGCCGGCTGCCATCAGGAAATCGTAACATCATTTCACTTCCACTAGCGTCGGCAGCGGCCAAGCGCCAATATCCTATCAGCACTTAGATTGTAATAGTCCCCCTAACATCTACCCGAATATCGCTTGGGTCGACGAAGCAAGACGAGGTTAAGCCTTGTAACAAAACAAACACTTGGTGGCCTTTTAAATACAGCAATCCAAGCATTTTTCATTTTGACCCCAGTATTATGGACCTCCCTTTGAATTCAAGAGCGTGCACTCTCGCTAAAGTTGTGCATATCTCATAGAAGACAAATCCACTGAGAAATGAACGATGCTCTCCCCGGTTACGGAATGCTACAGATGACCCAATGGATTTCAAAATTAATCATAAGCCTTTATTTGAGAGACTGTGGCGCAGGGATAAGCGCAGGGAATAATGATCATAAACCAATGTAAATCAATGTAAATGAGCCCCAGCTGAAGTCAACGTGTTTGTGTCCCTGTGCAAGATACTTAATTTCAATTGCCTCGTTCACCCAAGCGAAAATCTGGGGAGTGTTATGGGGAATATTACAATCTAAGGCTGATAGGGATGTGCTCTTGGTTAACTGCCACCTAGGTGAAGCGACATGATTGTGACGATTACCTGATGGCAGGGTAATAATAATAGGCAACAGCGCTTTGAATCCTGCGGAACGGAGCTTTACAAGTCGGGTATTATTATGAACAAACAAACAGATTGAAATATAATTAATTAGAGGATCATTATGATGATGTGAAATATGCTATTGAAGTTCAACAGGGAGTTTATCAGTGTAAGGTAATGCATTTTACTGCCAAGCATTTGACCGAGAAATTTGATGGAATTGCAATAGGGCGCTTGCACAGGCAGGTCAATAGGTTCATTTGCCAGACCTGCCTCCAGAACAACCCAAGCATGCAGAGAATACAAGGAATCACCTGTAGAAATAGCTGAAATGTTCAGGTGAAGCAGGTGCATGCATTGCTTCTTCGCATCCATGGATGATCTGGAGGGCAAACAAAAGTCCATTCAATATAATTTACCTTCCGTGCAAGGGCGCTATAACATCACTTCCATAGATCCGTTTATATCTGGGATAAAGAATGGTATAGGGTTCTTTCACGGAAGGTCAAATTGCATCGAATGGACCTTTGTTTGCCCTCCAGAGATTCATTCAAGCATGCGAAGAATAAAATGCACGCACCTGGTCCACCTGAACATTCAGGTATTTCTGCAGGTAACTCTTTGTATTCTTTTGATGCTTGGGTTGTTCGTGGAGGCAGCCTGGCCAAGGTAACTCACTGACCTCCTTGAAACGCGCTCTATTATTACATCTCATAATATTCATGAATATAATTACGCTATTTCATTGGCTGTGCCGATTAAATGCGCTCCTGTCCCTAGGGAGAGCCCTACACCCTCTCTCCAAGTCATATGAGGTGTATTAAGGGGGAGGCCCTATAGAAAATATGAAGTTTTTCACTTGAGTAGATTGGCCTTCACTCTCACACCCCATCTGCAAATTTTCGCGCGCGATTTTCATCCGTTTTTGACGCGGGAGCTAAAAACGTGATTTGTAAGTCCCCATAGAGTCTGTGTAAAATTATATTGGTCGAACCAAAATGTGGCACATTTTAGCTCAAACTTCCGAACAAAGGTCCTTGGCTCGCAGATTTCAACGGGTAAATGAGAAAAATATTAGCTTTTCTTCTGATACCAAAATGTTGACCACTTCCGGTAAAATCTGGGGCTTCTGTGACGGAGCTATTAGCTATCGGGCCATGGAGCCTTTAAAAAAATACTACATAGTTTATATATCGGAAAAGGGCACACTATTTCCCCTCTAGTAGATATTTAGCTTTGTATACGTCCAATTTGAAGTGCGCATGCCGGCATGCAACATATGCTGAATATTTTTGAATAACTGTCCCCATGCGAAAACAATAATTGTTTGAAATGACGTTGAAGCAAATAAGTCAACGGAGTTCCGTAACCTGACAGTCTAAACTTTTTTTCTGACACACTTATAGAATTCGGAAACCTTATGTAATAAACTTGTTGCTTTTTCCCGAAGGTTTTCCGAATTCATAAGTTGTGTCGAAAAAAAGTGTGTCGATGGGTCAGGGTTACGGAAACTCCAATGTCATGTGGCTGTTATATACCATTTTATACAAAGCAAACCAAATGCAATTGCCAGAAGGTTTAGATGCCATGCCCATAGCAGCCATCGATCAGTACAATAATTGATTGAATCACTGTTGGTTTCCTTTTTCCGCTTGTTATATGAATGTAAACGTCTAAATTTTTTTCACCACAAACAATAATGAGTCCAAGTGTGAATAATTTTCCCTGCATACCTTTACCCCTTTTCAATATGTTATCCTTTATTTTACTAGCTACTGGTCCAATACTGATGTGACGGCGGTGTAATTGGCACGGAAGGATTACCTGTCTGACGCCACACCTTGATTGGGAATTGCAAACTAACTGCAACCATGCAGACAGTGTTCATACTGTGTGCTCTGATGTCCAGTGATGTATAATGGAAATCTTTCTCAAAATGTATCTTAATTGAACTGTCCAAAATATATACTATTACATTGAAATCTATTGGACAACATCGAAATAATATTGAAATATAGTTGGCCACCCGCAAGATATCGTTAGAATTACAAGACAAGTTCATTTTATATTACAATGCGTTAATTTTTTTTTTGTCTTTTTGTCACAGCTTGGTTAATATTGATTTAACCACATATAGGGTCCGAAATTATTTGAATGGACTTTTGTTTGCCCTCCAGAATAATCCAAGCTGGTTCACTTAACATTTCAGTATTTGGTGCATGTGTATTTTGTTTTTATAATTGGGTAATGCTTTGGATTACTCTGGAGGATAGGTCTGGTCTCCCGTGAAAAGCGCCCTAAAGAAGTAGAGAAGTAGGAGTTGTTGAAAGGAAATTATCCAAACAAAAATATCTAACAATTACTACCAACCCTGAGATTCATCATATATACACATCACATTTAATCTGTCTAATTTAATCACCTAGCCAGTATCAGAAACTTCGAGTTGCCGACACATCCATAATTATTTGAAATCAAGATTCTATTCCAAACATACCTGACACGTTTTTAAGTTAATAATCCAGATGATTTAATCCTGTCTCTTTCTATACGTCTGTTAATGAGTTAAAGGGATAAGGTAAGTATTTAGACTAACCGGTTTTCTACGATTACTCGTTAATTACAGCTTCCGATAAATCATTGCGTCTAGTTGGTTCCACACCCAAACAAGGTCGCTTGCGAAAGTTTCACGATGGTCCACTGCGGGGACAGTGTGCGATGACGCATTTGATTTAGTGGACGGCGATGTGGCTTGCAGGCAACTTGGCTTCACATATGCTAACAGAATGATGATCCACCAGAACCGTCTGGAACAGAATTGATTCGTTAATTAAAACAATTGATAACTTTTAATCACAAAAATTGGTTTGTTGGTACGCTTCTGAGACCAATATCAGCCACCCCCCCCCCCCACATAAATTCCTGGCTACGGGGCATGCCCAATAGCCTCGTCTACAAGTCACGGTTTATTCCGTTATATCTGTTTACGTGGAAGACACATCGAAGAATGTTAGAACTAAAGGACAGAGCGTGCTATCATTGGTTTCCTTTTGGTTTCATGATTTGTCATAAATTTGTATGCACCAAAGAGTCAAAATTCAATCATACGAAAGTCTCGTCTGTCCACACTTGGAATACTGCTGCTCCGTCTTGGATCCATACACCAAGACAATCACCAAGTCAGGGGTGCAAACTAGAGCGGCACGTTTATCAGTAATGACTACAAGTGGCAGACAGAGCTAAGGTTCCAGTAAGTATATAATACAACCTCAATCTCACCTTCCAATCACTCGTTGCAAGTACATCAGCACTTTCAACGTTCCCAAAAGAATCAAGAATGGTACGTTTTGAGCTGAAAAAATGAGACCACAGAAATCTAATTCAAGCACCTATTGGAATTACAACAGAAGAAGCGTCACCAGACAAGATAATTCATCCCGCACGCACCTCACTTGCCACTTTCCAATTCGTTTTACCTCAAGACAGCAAGGGAATGGAAGAACCTACCAGCCCGCATTATTAGGACCTACAAGACAACAAGACATTCAAGACACATTACGGCAACACTGTGCCATCTGAATAGCATGTGTCCATCGCACAATGATAGGCGCTCATCGCCTAATCAGTGCTTATTGATGCTCTATCAAGATCTTTTCAGCGTCAAATATCCAGATCCAGACCCGGGTATAACGATATTAGTAAACTAGTGATATTGTTTTGACAGGTATAAGTAATTAATAAACGATTATGAAATTAATTGTTATAAATACCCAAATAGTCAAACCTAGTATTGAAACGGTAATTAATATTAGTCCATTTTGAACATAAGCGCGTGAAATCGGGGGCTTTGAAAGACTTCACTCCAAGAAAAGTCTAGGAGGTCATCATGGGGGGTCCGACCACATGAAGCTGAGAGGGACTATAGGTCAATTATAGATTTAAAGTCTTCAACGAAACAATCAATCGAATTCTATTGAAAACTCAGAGATTCGATCACTCACACATTTCAACATGGTTTATAAGACGTGAATTTGCTTTAATTAAGTGCGAAACTTTTTTAAAATGTCATTCCCTGAATGCGTCTTTGTTTAACGTTACCTTACCAGCAAATGGTCCAATACTGCTGGATGATACGCGATGTACCGGCACAGAAGATCTACTAGCTGATTGTCCGCATGCTGGATGGGGAAATGTAAATTGCAACCATGCAGAAGATGTCATTCTTGTATGCTCCGATGTCCAAGGTGTGTATAATGAGAAGCTTTCGTGAAATCAATTGAAGTTCATGTTTATTAGATACTCCATAGATACTTTTAGTACATAAGCCTTTAGCAGAAGGTATTTCAGCTGCCGAGAGCATAAAATTTTACCTACTTTGTCCTTGTTCATATACATATATAAACACCCCAAAAAAGTATCTCCCTACTCCTGCACTCCTGCAATTTGTCTGGCCATTCAAACGATACATTGGATTATACATTATGGGATATAATTGGAAGCAGTGTTTATTTTCGCGTATTTTGACTCCTCATTTGTGGCGTTCCACACTGAGTATTGTTGAAGTTATGCCCACTTGACCAAACCCACCCCAAGATTTAAAAGCTGCAGTAAAACCATATTGACAATCACACTGTTTCCAATGGAAGTCAGTGCAATCCGCTTCTTCTCTGCATGACTAATTCTCCTTCTGTATAGGGTTTACTGCAACTTTTAAATCCTGGGGTGGGTTTCGATCAAGTGGGCATAACTTCGACAATAGTCGATCGCCACAAATGAGGTGTCAAAATACGCGTAAATAAACACCGCTTGCAATTATACCCCATAATATACAATCCAAGGTATATTTTTGACTTTGACAGACAAATTTCAGGGGTGGGGAGTTTTATATATCAAGCGGTGTCATGCCAGTGGAATGATACATCAAGTTTTCCTTTCATTGAAATATGCGCTTAGTAAACATAAACTGCTAAGTTAGACGAGAGAGCAAGAGAGAGAGAGAGAGAGAGGGAGAGCAAGCGAGAGAGAGAGAGGAGAGAGAGAGAAAAGGTAACAAATTGTGCAAGAAGTAGCTAAACAATAGCACTGTCCAGTAAAGAAATAAATTTCTTAGAGGGCCTAGTAACTCTATTGTAGTCAAATATGACAAATGTCGTTTATATAACTATAATTTACTTAATTATTATGGTTGATCGAACTGTGACAGATAGTGATCTCAGACTAGTAGGAGGAGGTGAGGCTTTAACACAAGGACGACTAGAAATCTTTCACAACAACGAATGGGGGACTGTATGTGGGGACCTATTTGACATCACCGATGCTCGGGTAGCTTGCAGACAACTTGGGTTTTCTGGAGGAGTGATTGAATCCGGCAAGACTGGTATGAAATTACATTTAAGGAGATATGTTCTATAGGATTCTACCTAGAATATTGTACAAATTGTTGTTGGAAGCATATTAACAGCTTTGCTGCCATGTACATTCTCACTACCTACTTTACCGCTCCAAATATTTAAAAAAAATTGGGGAAATGACCCTTTTTCACACACACTGATTACTTGGCCGGACCAGTTCTCACCTTTTCTTGTACAATCAATTTCCAACATTCAGGATCCCAACTTCCTGGTTCTAAATAAAAATCGCTCAAACAAACAACATTTTCTCCAGGTCCTAACGTGCACATTTAAGTCTAGCAAACCATTTTGCTTTATATTTGCGTAAACCTGTAATTGAAGCGGGGGGGGGGGGGCACTCGTGTATGATAGTGTACATATGGGTGACCAAATATTTTTACTACACCCCCTAACCAAGTTTATCCAAGAAGAAAAACTTTTGTTTTCACATCAAATCAAGGTTTTGGCGATATATACCTTTTAAACTCGATTAAAGATGGAAAACATACCCTTAACAAGTGAAGCTTGATCAGAAAACTTACCCTTTTGCTTAAAAATCGGTGTTTTTAACCTTTAACGTAATGCGTGAATCCCATTGACCATTATGTTCATTGCACAGGCTCTGGTCCCATATGGCTGGACAACTTGCAGTGTTTTGGAGATGAATTGGTTCTTTCCAATTGCCCTCACAATGGGTGGGGTAACCACAACTGTCGGCATGCAAAGGATGTCACAATCAGTTGCTCTGCCGATACAGGTAAATTTAAATACATTATTCTTAATGTTGAAACTAATATTTAAGTTTTTAAAGCTTCTATCATTGATTTTTCAAAATGTAAACAAACTACACTTCCAATTTTTGTCGAAGGTTACTTTTGTTTGCTTTGCATTGTAAAGTACTCTGTAAATGATTATGCCGAAAACTAAACACTTTTTATTTATTGTATCCGAATTAAAAAAAGGAATCTGATTATCTGATACTTAGCAGCTATACTTTCAGGCCGTTGTAGTCAATAAACGGTACACAGGATTCGGTTTTGGCTTTAGGGGTTAGGATTAGCGTATAGCTTTAGTGTTAGGATTATTGTTCAGTAAGCTTTGGTTGTGTTCGGCAAGCGTAAGTTAGAGTTGGTGGTTATACGATAACAGCTACAGAGTTAGCTGTACCGTTACACTATTAAAACATGGTAATGTTTACCCAACTTTGAGCCAACTAATTTCATTGAACATAACACCAAACTGGTTAGCCAACGGTTGGTTTGTTAATAGTTGGCTCAACGTTGGTTAAAGATACCGCCTATATGGTGTATCTGTTAGCCCGGGTACCGTTAACGACTGTACTGTTTACAAAGCACTTCGAGATTTTGTAATTTCCATTTTCATTATATTATGTTGTGGGGTGAATAACATGTCATCAGTTTTTCAAGGTCCATCTGTAATATTCCAATCAGGCAAAGATTTATATGTCAAATGAATTATCTTTAGCATTACATTCGTTGCATTTTTCGCAAGTCCAGTCACTTAGGTTTATTCCGCAACTCCCTGGGTTTTAATTTTGTACATTTCTTGTTAACATAACGTTTACAATATTTGCAAAATATATTATTTTTATGACATTGTTTATTTAATTTTGAGAACGAAACTTGTCACAGACATATAGAGAACTATGTACAAATTAAAAAGAAACAGTCAAAGGATTAATGACCAAGTTAAAAGTAATTAACTTGAGATAAGAAGATCATTATGAGACTCGACGAGAAAGTGTCATTAACATCATGTAATAGAAGGGGAGGTTTAGCGTTCTTCCCACAATGCAATTCTTCCAATACAGTTTTTGCACTCGTTGTGGCATGAATTTATTTTGTGTCACTATAAATTCATGAGATAACCAATGCAAAAAAATGTATTGAAAAAATGCATTGTGGGAAGAACACTATACCTCCTCTTACGGCGGTCCGGAAAGTGTGTAGTCTGTGTCACAGACTTCGAAAGATATTATCTAAATTAGTACTGCGCGAGAGATTAACGTTATCAGTCCGTCATCGCGAATGCATGCAAATGAAACTAAATCTCAAATATCTCCGGAAAACGAAGGGGCTCTATGGAGATTTTTGCATCAGAGGGTCCGTTACTATGTTTTGTTTTGGATATGTATCGTAATTGGGTCCGAACCTATAGAACCTAGCGGGAAAATTGAACGTTTTTGTAGGGTACTTCGGTGCTCGCAGATACGGAAAAGTTAACACGCAATCGTTACGGGCCGCATCCGTTTTTCCCACAATGCCTTTCGGTATTATTCCAGTCTTGAGAATTTTCAAACGCTGCGCCAACTTTTTTTTTCAATTCTAGAAACAGGATATACGTACTTACCGGACCGCC
The DNA here is from genome assembly GCA_023653785.1 of Ophioderma brevispina. Classification (NCBI taxonomy): domain Eukaryota; kingdom Metazoa; phylum Echinodermata; class Ophiuroidea; order Amphilepidida; family Ophiodermatidae; genus Ophioderma; species Ophioderma brevispina. The sequence continues at coordinate 36,257 of JAMKCH010033592.1, forward strand.
GTAACCTCCTCTTTTGTAATAGTATGGCTGACATTCATGTGATTGTTTCCCCGTGTCACATGTTCACTTTATTATTTCGGTAATATTCTTTGATTGCCACAGCTGCCGCTCCACCTAACATAACAAAAGAACCTCAATCTGAAATACTTTTAGAGGAAGGCGATACGTACATCCTGGAATGCGCGGCAGATGGTTTTCCACCACCCACGTATGTGTGTATATGCTTTATAGTATGAAAGTATTAAAGGTGCGTGTTCCGATCATCTTTGGGACCCCCTGATTTAGCCGGAAGTTGTATCGATTTTGATATCAGATGAAAAGCCGCATTTTTCTCATTGTCGTCCTGAAATTTGAGCCCTCAAATTTATTTCATTCCCAAGATATAAAAAAAACAACGCCGTTTTAATGGTTAGGCATCAATATAAGCACAGTATTGAATAGGGATTTACAATATGTGTTATTGCTTCTACCATATAAACCGCAAGTTTGTTTCCCATGGTACTTGATGGGGCGAATGTGCAAGTGCCAGGCTCTCATATCAAGAAGAGAACACAATAGACATAAATCGGAACAAGCACCTTTAAGGTCATAATCTAAAATCTAAACCTTTTATAGAATTTTAAAAGCGCATTGTGAAGTTGAATGATGTTTCGAAGACACGAGTTTTGGGCTGATATACATTTTAGCAAACGTGATAACGCTAAGCAAATGTAAAAGAATGGCCTATTACATAATACAAAAACAACAACAAAAACAGACAAGCAAACAAAGAAAACCTTAAAGGGTAAGGCACTCAGGACAAAAGGAAGAGAAAATTAATTTCAATGGTGATAAAATATTGGTAATTTTCTTTTTTAAGATACAAATGGAGGATGACAACTGACTTTGCCAAGCCATATCGACAACTTCGCTCTAGGAGTAGGTATCTCAACATCGACAGTACCAGCGGAGTATATCAATGTCTAGCTACAAATGACTATGGTACCGTAGTGCAAGAGTTCCAAGTGATTGTACCACGTAAGTGATTTATTTATTTATGAAGGAGCAAGAGTGCAAGTCGAAGAGCGGGATATGTGAAAGAGTGGGAAAAAGAGGCAGAGAGAGAGAGAGAGAGAGAGAGAAAACGAACGTATGCATGTGATCATATCTCTGGCAAGAAAGAAAGAGGGGCAATGATAATATAACTAGTTGTCTAGAAAACAAATAAACAAAATGAGTATTGGCAAATTTTGCATTTGAAAGAAAAAAAAAACAAATATAGGATTGCCTTAAATTGAATATTTCCATTGAAGCAAATATTCCGCTAATAAAGTGTAATTAAAGAAATATCCAACTTTACTGGTTTCAGGAGAAATTGTGTATTTTATACCTGGTAGTCATTTCTGTGTCGAGTGGATTAACTGCACTGTCTTAAACGGTACATTAACTACACTTAATGAAATAGTTAGGAATGAGCAATATTTATAGCCTAGCGGTTATCCGGCTTTCGCGATTCCCGACTTTCCTGAACTGGGCGAGTTTTGTTAAAGGTGTAACGAGAGATTTCACATATTAATATGTATCTCTAAATCATAATTTTTGAACTGATGTCGAGCTTTCTATCAAAAATATCCCAATCTGAAAGTTTTAAGAACAAACGTTGTGGAATATATAATTTACTATTGGCGCATTAAGCTGGGAATTATTTCTTTGGTACAAAAATTGTGAAATTTATAATTTCCAATATTGGAGCAAATAAGAAATTCAGTCTATATTGAAATATAACATATAAAAATCAGCTTTTGTTTTCACTTATAAGACATTTCTGTAGCAAAATACAAGGTAGAAAAGCTATTAAGTGTCTAATCTATATTATATCACTACATACAGATGTGCGTTATTGCGTAACGTAAGAAATAACAAAAAAGAAGATAATTTGAGAGAGAAAGAGAGAGAGAGAGTTAACATGGAAAAGCTAACCTCAATAATATTTTCATGTCTTTATTTCAAGAACTTGGATTCTTCAGGGCAAGAAATGTGATAACGGTCGCTGTCGATCAAGGCTCATCAGCAGAACTAATATGCAACCCTCCTAAAGGATGGCCTGTACCTGAACTCTTCTGGACCATCGTTTCCGAAGTACAAGATCCGATTCCTGTGATCAACAGTAACAGAGTTCATATTGACAACACCACGGGCAATCTGGTCTTTGCCAATGCGATTCCCAAAGACAACGCCTACTATGTTTGCAATGCCAAGAATAGTATAAAAGGCTTTAAAATTTCAAAGGAAACACGACTAGATGTTACAAGTACGGAATCATTACTTGAGTAAATACAGATTACAATAAAAAACGCATGCCGATTTTTTTTTTAAATGATTTGATTTTATAAATCCCAATTACTTTTTGTACTACAGCGTGAATCAAAAAAAGTATACACTTCCTTGATAAGTTGTGATATTCCATGTGACTAATATTTTCATGAATGGTTGTAACATATCGTCGTGGTCACGACATAGTGTCGAATCTGATTTTTTTGGTCAAATTGAGTTAATAGTTGATTCCGGTTGCCTTTTATGTACTCTTTAATTGTACCCAAAAATAAAAGTGAAATTACATCTCCTAACCAAAATAGCCGCAGTCGAATAACACCCATTTGTATAAAACGGGTTTGACAAACAGTCGAATACGTATTCGATAGCTTTGCGTGTCCAAATATCTCAAAGCACACAGATAAATTGCGAACGAATACGTATTCGCTGGGACAAAAATTGCTACTTCAGTGATCAAAATCGATAATAAGTCTGTCAAGATTTAAGGCAATCGTTGAAATTTACCTTTCTTCATGAGGCATTGGTCATGTTTTTTCACATTTTATTTTTTGTGTTTCAATTATGTTACTTGTACTAATTGAAACTTACGGTGTGTGCGCCGTGAAAAAAAAAACTATCCAAGTTTTGTAGTTTTAACATTTGTACAAATGAACAAAATTTATCACTTTTAGGGGGACATAGTGACATTAACCCTCGTATTACCAAAGGGGAGGGGTTACCAACCAGGTAAACTTTCCTCCGGTGCCCAAAACTTTCGTTAAGTCTTCCATATAATTATTTCACATCCTTCTGCTCATTTTGGCGAAACAAATGAGAAAATATCACCGTCACCGGGGTAAGCGTCGAAGTCGATTGGTGGGGAGTGGTTATATTACCTCTACTACCCATTATCGAAAATGCAGCATTCTGATTGGTCAGTTTACTGCCCATTATTCTGCAATAATGAGCCGCTAATGCATTTTCTTATCATTTATTTTCATTCACCAGCATACAAAATACACATAAATTGGGCAAATTAACCTTAAAACCTAACAAACAAAACAAATAAACAAAACAAATAAATCAAGTTGTTTTAGTTAATAGAATAGCAAATAAAGGTTTCGTAGTATCATCTATGGGCTATAATGTATCCTCGGGCGAAAAAAAAATAATGGGCGCCATTATTTAGTTTGTCCGACCTCGGACACCATTATTCGCCTATAAATGGATAACATGCATTACCCTTTTAGTTATTAGTTCATTTGTTTTACTATGGTGCAGTATGGCTCTAAAAGTATATGTTGATTAAAAATAGTCATTTCCATATCATTTGGGGCCAAAACCCCGCATGCATGAAAATCCAATATTCCTTACTTTTTATGCAAAATTTCATTTTTTCATTTTATACTGGTGTCTTTTTTTTATGTGTCTGTGGAAATGACAAATTTTGCCAACTTGTGAACTTTGACGGCATGGTGACGCCATACGAGGTTATGTTGGAAGCAATAGAGAAAAAACGTTGGGGACCGAAGCTATCAACTCGGTACCAACATCTAAATCATCTAGTGATTTATATTAATGATTCGCGGGGTGTTTTACCACCCCAACCCCTTAGTAAACCGTGTTTACAAAATATTAGACTCGTAAAAAACATATTGTGAAAGTTTGATTTTCTTTGATGTTAACTTGGGATATTCTGCAAAACTAATTAATTACTAATGGCATCATTTTAAAAAAAAAATCGCCTTCAGGAACAAATTGATATTTTTTGGGAAGTGGTTGTATAAAGCGGTTAGTACCCCTAAAATGTTTAGATTATGTTAGATTAAAACTATGAGTATATTACCCATTTAACTGTTGCATTCGTTTCAAGTGTGGTATATATTTTAAGGGTACATTACTTTAAAAATGGGAAACTAGTATATATGGAATTTGAAATTTAGAAAAACGAGAAAAAAATATGGTTGTTTATAAAGTGATATAGACGACTTTTCCTCCAAAAAAACCTTTGGGTTATGAAACATTCCAGTTACATTTTAAACAGTTCTACCCGATATTTATGTGTGTTGCAACATGCATACTTTTTATTTAATTTTTATATAAAACATGCACTACAATGTTGTGTGTTCCTTCTAACGTAATTTACACCTGAAATTTATGTTTCTTTCTGCAAAAAATGAGTTAAAACATAATTGGCGACTAATTTAAAAAAGATATTATTTTAAGGAGCCCCATTTTTTAAGAGGTTGTAAATTGTTGATCGTGGTCAGTTCTTGCGCTATATTTTTACAACCAACGATAATGCAACATTGAAGTAGTTTGTATACAAATTTGCACTGTATGTAGATAAACACAATTGCAAGAGACATTGTCATCATCATCGTTCGGTCGTTCGTATCGTCGTCATCATCATTATATCATCATCCTCATAAACAATCATTCATCATCCACCACGATCAGTAGCATCATTATCGTCGTCAAGCTCGATGTTCCTATTTCATCGTATTGCCACCATTCAATCCCCGTCATCGTTATTCTTATCATCGTGGCATCATCGGCATTCATCATTTTAAAATAGTAAAAACCCGTAGCTATAGTATTCTCATCCCCTCACACACACCAACATGAAAATCAACGGGTTCATGCCGTCGAATTAGTATTCCGATCCTTAAAACAAAGCCAATCAAAACTTTTGGGGTTTTGAACACAAATGTCCAAATAACATTCAGTGGCCATTTTGAATAAGAAAACAGTTGTTTCTTAGTTATTTTAATACTGTCGTCCGTTAGTAACCATTCATGTCTATAACATTACACCACTTAAAATAAACATTTCCTTTGATTGCATTTAATTACACGCATTCATAAGTAACTCAAACTTAAAACGCCGTTTTCTCAGACTATAGTAGGATTTTTTATCCTGTCAGTTCATTAAAAGTTTTGGGGGCGTGTCGAAGATTCCATTTGTTTATGAGAGGTTGTATACGTTACACAACCCAGTACAATGGAAATTCGATGTCACGATAGAATAAGATTAAGGCCATAATTAAAAAAGGACCTTCGCACGAGAAAATATTACTTAGCAAATGAATGAATAAATTCCAAAACACCCAAACTTAACAACTCTAAAGCATTCAACATAGATAAACTGATGCGGAATAAGTAATTATACTCACAATCAAAGTTCTTTAGTCACTAAGGAATATTAGAAAATTTGAAACGTTTACATTTATTCGTCTTGTTTCCAAATGCAATATTTGGCAGCTTGTCCAATCATTTAACTACAGTCTTAGAGTTTTGGTCACTCTAACAAACTGGGCAAATATTTACGGTGGCCTAATCCTCTTCTTCACTCAGCCTCGATGTCCATGACGCTTAATTCGTTCTTTGCTTGACGCCAACAAAGGAATCGATAGCGTGTCCTCGGACTTCATACGACCATCTTTTCAATTGAATCTCGTATGAAGCTTTTACATATTCAATACACAAAAGTTTCATGTAAATGGGTTAAAGCTACATATTCTAAGTGAACAAAGTTGAGCATTTCAGCTGTTAATACGACTTTTTAGTTTTTATCTCAACAAATCCCCCCCAAATATTCTTCCTCGACAATATGCGTTTACTTGACAGGAAATAAAAATCAGACTATAGCATATTGCTGATCGAAAAGTATGCAGCAACCCCCTACATATAATAGAATACAAATCCTCCCTCATCTTCTTTTGATGATTAACCAATTTATGGGGTTTATGTGCATGGATGACTGCACATGGACAATTACTGAAACCATGTCCAATTGTAATTGCGCCAATTAAGCCATATGTAGTGAAACGAGATAAACACCACATGATTCGAACCATGATTTTGTTGTGTACGGGGGCCATAAATGGGTCAATGTATGTTTCAAAGAGCCCATGGCAAAAAAAAGTTACTCCGGTGCGTTCATCCATGCACCTACACCCATAAATTTGGTATCAAAAGATGCATGAAGATGTTCTCTAATCAAATATTACAACAAAACCATTCATGACAATATTAGTCACATGGAATATCAAAGCTTATCAAGGGAAGTGTATATTTTTTTTTGACTCACGCGGTATATAGTCAACTTGAGGATTGAACGATGTGCGCTAATTCATAAAATCCCGACACCAACAAATAATTAGACTTGTTAAGTATGTGCTGTTGAATTCTACTTTACATGTAAGTTTGTTAAATGAACTGCTACCGCGTGTTATTTTTCCTCACAGACTTACATAAATTGAAATAGAACAGCACTGGGACTCAAATATCCCATACCACCCTCCTGCCCACTGGAGTGTTTGCAGGGTGACCCCACTGCTGCTGAAGGTGTAGCAACGTTACCGGGAACTATGTTCAACTATTGCAACTTAAAATTGAAAAAAATTTCTTCCCGATTTGGCATAAAAAATTTGCAAATTATTGGTGGAGCCATAGGATAAAATAAGGAATAGTTGGAGTGTCTCAATGTTGCTTACAGAAGTAGGGGGGTAACAAGTCAAGCCCCATTGCATGCATGGACTTTGACCTTCTGTGTCCCCTACATCGGAAACTAAGCATTTAAGACGGTCAAACTAATTCCTTAAATTTTAATCCTATGAACTCCACCATAATTTGCACTATTTTTTTATCCAAATCGGAGCATACTTTAAAATTTGACCCCTGTACAACTGAAATTGGCCCTTATTATTGATTTTTGCTGTTTTTAGCCGTACCTCGAAACTTTAGGCTGTACATATTACAACTATCCTTTTCTGAATCCTTATTTTATGGTTGACACATAACATGGTGTGCTTTTCAACATGATTGGATCATTTCAATTTGACCCCTGTAACAACTTTGTTTTGTTTGCCCCTCTTCCTTAAGGCAACCACTTGCGCGGCCTGTAAGAATCAGTTCAGGTGTTCCGGTCAGTCTGTCAACAGATTTAATCACTCAACCTTTTGGGGGGTTACTTGAAGAATGTGTTACAAATTGTGGCTAGCTCAGGGCGAATAGGTATGGTCATTGTCCTTCTGAAGACTAAGATGGAAGTTACATGTAGGTTTACCTCAATTTGCCAACCCACCACGCCTAAAGGGACATGGGGACACCGGGACGACGCGCCTCTCAGACGTCAGGTGAGGATTGAGAGTTACGAGGCTTGCCCTCGTCTTCGATGAAGTGGAATTCAGTGAATAGTGCATTTACAGATGCACCCGATTGTCAGCGGAAGGAAAATGTCCCGTACCAACTACGTATTGTTATATGTAAGTACCTGTTGACTTTTTATTTTACTCGTATTTCGAACGAATCCCTTTCTGATTTACAGTTGTGATTCGTCCTCAGACACCGGGCCTGAGATGAATAAACGTAACTGAGATTCGAAGCAAGCTAGTAATCGATAGATTAGTATTGCAAGCGAATAGACCTGGTTCGATCGCGCGCGAGCTGTTAACAATGGATCACAACTTGCTTTCCGGTCTCTTTATTATTGGTTTATTCATCTCATAGGCGGGGCAACACGATGAGTGATTGCGAAAGAATTAGCGCATGTGACATGCATTTGAGCAATTACTTTTTGAAGAAAACTTGGTGGGACCCCGTGACAGAGTGCCCTAGTTTGCACGTAAACACAACCGCATGTCGGTAATTAACGCCCCTGAATATATAATTAAAAAACCCATAGCAATCCACCACGCACCGGCTGGAATGCCTGGTGTTCGGTTTCCTCGTGTTTCTTCCCGGATTGTAACAGGCTTCTATATTCTAACAATTGAAACACGCTCAACTGGTAGGAACCGTCGGTCAACAGGCATATGGTTTGAATCCAGTGGGTGTGGTTTCTTATGGAATAAAGATCATGCCACAACCACCAATATGCGCTTTATTTATTCCGTAAAACAACATGAAGCGGGAAAATATCACAGCGGATAAATCTATTATAGAACACCACCACCCCTTACAAGTGTTTGAATCATCTATTTTTTTCAGCCGCGCCTTACTGGGAAACAAACCAAGTGATTTAAGGATTGCACCCGGTGAGTCTGGCAACATTCTTTGTGCAGCGAGAGGGATCCCAGCTCCGGAAATAACATGCTATCCAATGGGGAGGGAGTCAAAGATAATGGTAATGTCAGGAATTTTTTCAAGTTACGCCTTTACCAGTTTACAAATGAATCAATTTGGAGGGACGTGTTTTGCTTTTTTGAAAATGGGAAATCGGTAAAATGGGGTTTCAAACTTACAGCAGCTTATTAACCATGGTTTGCATAATTTTGAAATTTACATACAAACAAAACAAACAAACCCAAAAATGATAAAATACCAAAACAAAATGATGTCCTTTGGGAAACGCGTATTGCAGTATTGGTCCTCCATAGAACAATAAGATCCTTTAGGCGACAAAAAACCCGTATGAACGGGCGAGCGGCGCTTTCAAGTAGGGTTTGTCGGTCAGGCTAATTTTTTTTAACCTCTAGAGGTTAAAATTGGCTAAAATAGCACCATTCGGAAAAAAATCTTGAGAAAAAGGTAACCATTTTTACCACACTATGGTTAAAAATTAAATTAACAAATGTAGCCAAAATTTTATTTTTTTTTGCTAAAAAAAACCGGCCTGATTTTACATGATTTTTGGCAAACTAAAAAACAAATCCTTCTAAACGCAAAATCTGAGTCGGTCGGGCGGGCGCGTAAAAACAGGTAATTTTTTCGTCGCCTAGCTTTACAATTACTTTATTGACCAAAATGAGGATAAACTTTGACCTTCCTGAAACCAGTCTCAAGATTTGCTATTAGGGTTAAGTGGGGTAATATGGAACCCCGGGCATTATGGACTCCCCTTATAACTTTTAACCAGTGATGGTAGGAGTGTTTTTTCTAGTGGTTACAATTACAGAACACCAGTCACAACGTAATTCAGTTATAACGGAGGTGTGTCCTTAAGTCAAACGAAATATTTAAATGTTAAAAATTTTCACCGTTTTCCTTCTTTAGTTTTTCGGTGCCACTTTAAAGCATCCCTATTTTCTCTGAGCCTCGGTCTGGAGGTTTGTTACCATGGCCACAGATGGTACGGACATTAACCATGTGTCATTACATGTATCAAATTCCTGCTTACTCTAATTCAACACGGCTGTATACTTTGGTATGTGTGATTTGGGTTAATATGGACACCCTATATTCCCATGAGAACCTTTATGGGATGGGGCAATATGGGACCAATGAGGTCCATATTACCCCGCCTATTACAAATAACGGGGAGGTCCATATTCCGCAGCCATGGGGTGATTTGGAACTCTTTGGAAAAAAAAGTTTGAAGGCCATATCTTTTATTTGGTTAGCGATGAATGAATATCTTTTGTTCTGTACCGACTCCATGAACCACAGCTTTCGAATTGATACTGCAAGTCATTAAAAATAAATAAAAATTCTTTGGAAATTGCGATCTGCTAAGGGGTCATATTACCCTATTTTACCTAATTTCAGATGTTTTCAAGAATTTCAAGCAAGGCAACCCCTCCAGAAATGCTACACTATTACATGATGCAGTCTCGTTAAAAATACATTTAAAATTGAGTTTTCAACATTTACTTGTATCTTTGGGACAGAAATCACGCCGACTGGTCGGATAGATGGGTAACAGCATTTATGACGAGGATGCAGAGATTACTGACACCAGAGTCTTACAGTGTGTCTAAAAAAAATGTACACGGTCGGATCTCACCAATTTCATTCTTAATACATTACGTGAGTATTGTTTCCTAACCTTTTTATATTAATGAGAGTAGTGCATTTGCATCATGAAATGCCGTCGATAATATCCTGATGTCATCAGAGTGGTGAAAATGATTTTCGAGCATTATTTGTGGAGTTCATCACCGTTAGACTTTTAGGCGGCGATTGATCAAAAGTCTTGGGACTTCGATTATGTTGCTCCCTCGCTACCTTCACATAATGAGAGCTTAGTCCATAGAGCAGTGGAACATGGTGTATTCATCAATATAACTAAAGGAGTACTAACTGTGTACTCTCACTTACTCCATCTTTAATGAGCAGATTATGCACTGTAACTACGATATGGCGTTTCTCAGATGAGCGGGCGATATTAAACAATGTAATTAAGAGTTGATTACATTCCCGAATACATTAAGCATGCAATCAAAAACTACGTGGTAAAATTTAGATGAAAATATGATTTTGTTTATCCAATGAACCCTAAACTGGATTCTAATTCTATTTTAGCCCTAACTTGAACAATCACATCTTGGGGCTTGTATTTCTCAATGTTTTACGTTTGCGACCTTTCCAATCTTTTTAAAACAAAGTAGATATTCCGTTTGTAGCAATAGGTGAAGAATAAAATAATTACATTATATATTTTATTTATAGAATGATTTTAGGCCTAATTTTTACGTGCTAATTCTACGAGTTGAGCCAATTTGTGACTGTTATAATAAAAAGGGTTTGTATATTTTATTTTTTTGGAACCAAGCACCTACTTTACTTATTTCCCAGTTTGGCTCTACAAAAAGAGGTTTATTCGAATGCAATGCAGAGTTTTGCAAGCCCTTGTCAATTTTTGTGGTTGAATTGATTGAAACAATTTTTACTTTAAAAATGGGAGTGTAACATCAAGATATAGAGTGGCAATAGGACTGGGTTACAATTATCATTTAAAAATCAGCTATTATATCTCTGCTTGCAGTAGTAGTTAATATTTTGTTTTCTTCTCTTCAACTTTTGCTCAATTTTTAAAGCCAGGTGCCAACGGAAATGCCACCCACACCACCCGCAAACCACCCCAAAAGGTAAGAATAACCGTTATGCAACTTTCAGGGATCCCGTGGTTGACATAATCTGTCTGTCTGTCTGGTGGTTTTACAGATTACTAAAATAAACCTAAAAATTTCCAATTGGATTCTAGTACTACTCCGTTTTAATTCTATGTATATGTGTATTTTAAGTCCCCATAGGTGGACATAAAACACAAATTCGCTTCAAGTTTTTATACGAAAAAATAAATCTTGTTCGCTTAAAATATTGTTAATTTGGTTTGTTACGTTACGAGCCACACGCAAAAGTCTGCTTTGTCAAAAAAAAATTTGAGGGGCACCCTTCCAACAAAAAATCTCATCTATGAATGTCCCTTAATAAACAACCCTGTCTTATTAGATGCTTTCAATTACCATACTGACAATTATTTAAACAATAACAAAGAAAATTCGTATCAGTGAACTAAACGATGTTACAATATCTGGATGTTATTTTCCTTTTATTCTACAAATAATCATCACGTTTCATATATCAGAGGTTGTTCTGTTTGACATGGTGCTTTCTAAAAATGCACGCATGGATTAAAGTCCATATACGAACATTATTACAATGTCCTTGCAAAAGGTTGGGTTTCTTTTTTGTTTGTAGGCAGCTTGAACTTTATAAAAAGTGGCATCTCATAAAAACACGTGTTATTGATTTAGCTATCGTACCCCACATCAACACTGTCTTATCTTAATTTTTACTTTTGTTTTGAGATATGTGCAGATGTACTGAGAATGTATGTTCTATACATGCACAAAGTTACAATACTTGAAAGTGATCTAATTAGTGAGATAATAATTACGGAATTTTGATCCAATAAGCTCAAAACTGCATTATCGCGATTTCACATACTGGTAGTTTTCATTTAAGTAATGAAAGAGGAGGAGAATGAAAGAGGGGAAAGAATACAATCCTTGAAACAAAGCTTGTTTACGGCTTTTCAACATACAGATCTGTGTGTGTCGTATCTGCCTCGTGCATGAACAATGACGTCGTTACTAAGCGTCGTATGTGAAAAAAACTACGACTTTGTTGCACTTCACATACAGACTAGTGCTTTGTAGCTTTATATTCAGGATTTACAATTGCACTTCAAAACTCAGCAAGGTTAAACTTAACTTCAGAATGTTTTCTTCATAAAGCAAAATTAAAAAGCAAATGTCATGTTAATTCCATAGTGTACAAACATGAAATCTCCCGGTAGATTTCAATGGGCGATTTTTCTCGAAAACGGCCATTTCGTCAGATAAGACAGTATTATGATGTGGGCGACGCTTGATTAAAATGATACATTTTTTCCTTCAATGTTAAAGGTACTTTTTGGGATTCAAGCAGCTCAAAATTTGTTATGGGTCACAAGATACAAGTACAAATTCCACATACAAGTAACACGCCTATCGCAACTAAACAAAGGTTTTTCCTAACATTTTTTCTAGGCAGAGAAAACTAAATTAAAATAAAAAAACTAAAAAACAAAGTTTCTAGCATTTTTTTCTAGGCAGGGAGAAAACTAAACTAAACAACTCTAAACAAGTTTTTACATTTTTCTAGGAAGGAGGAGGAAAAAAAAGGAAAAGGCCGAGTGAAGAGAGGAGTCCTAAAAAATGAATCTGCGTTATCGGATACAAATGCTCAAGGTTTGTAAAAGCTCAAGGATACACATTATGCACTTTAATATAATCACTTCTTTGCTTTGTATTAGGTTTGACATGACTTTGTAATTGCAATGACAGAATTGGGGAAAAGATGGTTTTACAAATCTGTAAATGACCTTAGACCATGGTGTGCGGTTTTTGGTACACACACCAAACACACCTACACACAAAAACAAAAATAAAACAAAAACACAAAAACACACAACAAACAGAAAACAACAATAAGCACGCACACACCCACACACAAAAAACACAAATACACGCACCCCACATGCAAACACACACTGCATTACACAAGCATTACACACACAATGTGAATGTCACGCCAAAACACCACTCACACCTTTGCACACATACATCACACAAAAAACATATAGGCTATAATATTTATCTACTAATAAAATTGCATGTATAAGGTTGTAGTTATATAACTGTGAAGCAAAGGTGTTATTTGGCTATATTTGTGATAAATTACCAGGCCTTCCGTTGAAATAAGGATAAAAATTTTTTTGAATATCTTTTGCTTAAAACGTGAATTTTAATCAGAAAGAAGTAATCTTTCTTGTTATTTTAGGGTTATAAACGTGACAAGGAAGGAAAGCGATACAGAAAAAGGTGGTAAGAAAGATTGGTATGGTTACTTGAGACAGAAAAACCTGGTATAGGTAGAAATAAATAAGCGTGCCAAAGTGACGACAAGAAGCGTAGTAATGCTAAACGTACACAGAGAAACGCGACAAAAGCTGAAGTTAAGTTCAATTGCAGAGCTTTGCATTTCACCAGAACAAGTTTTTTATATTTGTGGTATCATTATTACTTACAGTCACATTGTAATTTTTGTAAAATATATTTATTTTAAGAAAATTCGCAGAAAAAAATATACAAATCCAGTGTATTTACCTTATGAGAATGAAACTTTAGGTTAAAGTAGAGGTGTACATAATTATGAAACGAGAGGGGCGCAGTGGACATGGTGGATACGAACCCCGCATCTGATCAAGCAGCCTTCTCCTCCCGCGCAAGACGAAATAGGCAGGTAGTTAAACAAAATGATGCGGACGCCCGGAACAAAAGCACCAAATTTTTTTGGTACTTCCTAAGGACATAAATAATGAATTAGAAGAGCCCAATCGGGGACATTATGTAGGGCAGCTAGGGGGCATTTTTCAAAATGGCCGCCAAAAATATCATAGATGGCCCGCCCGATTTTGGGTTTTGTGGTCACCTAAGAGCACTATTTAAGTTACATTTAAAAAGTATTTCTTAGTAAATGTATGTATATTGAGGTCATGACATATGTCCATGGATTAGTAGGATATCGTGTACTGAGGGCGCTTATTCCAAAATGGCCGCCCCAAATTAATTACAATGAGGTACTGACACTAAATTATTAGCATTGCCACAGATTTGAGTTCACAAAAAAATTCAAACACACGTGTGGTAAAGCACATTGAATACCTACTTTGAATACACATCTTCAATACCTATGGCTAATAGGAAAAAACAGTCACAACGTTCTGTAATTTCCGGTTTGCTTTTTTGCACCACCAAATATTGCCACTTGCAACCACGTTTAACTCACATGCCACTACAAGTTCACTGCAAGCTTGGATGAAACAGGAAGGGTAATCCAGATGGGAATCCAATGTTTATTTTCCCTGCCGTGTCCACCCCCATCCCTCAGGTGATATGGGAGTGTGTTGCTTGGGCAATTCACTGGTGGTCCAGATACCGCCGGGAGGTGACACGCTTTATATGTTATAGTAGATCATCCTGGGTGGGAGGAAGTTCTTCCATGGGATTGTTCTTTGGACAGAAACAACTCCTCCCTATTGACCTCATTGATAGTCTCAAGGCTACAAGCCTTGTCATGAGAGTACAATTAAATAGCGTTCCAAAAGCCGCAATTGAAATGAGGGGATTCCTGATCCACCGAAGCAAAAGGGTTGAGGGCCATTGTAAGTTAAAAGCTTGGGTTACATCAGGTGGGTGGGCAGGGAACAATTTCAGGATTCCCACGGTGATTTTCTTCCCCTTTCGGAAGAGAAGAAGAAGGGCTGATGTAGTGGGTCAAGCAGGTGAAAATGTGAAATTACAGGACGGGCTAGAGATCTGTTTTTACCAAGAGGATTTGAAGATGTGATAATAAACATGGTAGTATGAAAATGTTTGCCGATACCAAAAGCAACCCAGATGTCTGCGCGGATTTCAAGTTGAGGTAGATGGTGCAATTTACCAATGAGGATCACCAAAAATCAGGGTCATCAGTGCGTCCTGTAGATGAATTAGTAATCATGTATCGGCTTCCTCGTGATTGCGCTCGGACATTGGTGGTTAGATACCGTGCCGACTACAGACGTGCCAGAGTAATGAAGATCTCGTTTCCTAATGGGCCATCCAATGTTGAAACCTTGTTAGGTAGTGAGGAATGCAAAGAGTTCTTGCTTGCTTGTGGAGTTTTTCACGCAGAAGTCTTTCCAGTTTCTGGTATCTATTGCGAACCTCAACTTTCCGGCGAATGCCTCTGCCTCGCTATTCACGTGTGTGTGAACTCTTTGATACTGCTAGTGGTGTAATACATTTTCAGCATTATTTGTCAATGTGGACGGCCACATTAGCTGTGAAAGAGATGTAACTTACAGCGGCGCCATCAGGACTTTAACATAAAATGTAGCTGGGAATTGCTTTCTGGTCCCTTCTGCCTCCAACCTTTTTAATAGATCAGATTTAACAGGAAAGCATAGCTTGCCGCCATCAGATAATGAGGGCGGGTATGGGGTATGGGTGATTCGTGTGTTCGAAGAATGCGCTTATATCACCCTCTCTATGTTGCCATCACACAATATGGAGTTGGAAGAAAAGTTGCAAATCATCCAGGCATTGCAATCTTCTTCGGTCTGCTTTGGGCATGCTAGGGACATTTGAAGATGAGGGAGGAGTTTTTCCTGATTGGGTCATGAATAGACAGGGTGTAACGGTTTACAATAACAGTCTTGCAGAAATTGTTGATTGTCTTGGCCAAAGGATTCAAATTGAGCGAACTGTGCTGACTACAGGACTCATCCATAACATTGCAGGTGTCCAAGGCAAGGGAGTTAGAGGAGGGTTCTAAGAATGGATTCCCCATATCACTGATGCTGAGTCAAAGCTAATACGGTGTTGGAAAAGTTTTCGTGTTGTTGTAGCGAAACATTCTTCATGTATAACATCTCCTCTCCAGCCGACATGTATGTTCGCTTTCGAACTCTTAAGGGGAGTCGTGCATGCTCCGGACCTGGTACCATCCATTTCCTAAAGGCAGATGGATTTGAGTTGGTCCAATTGCACCATCAGCACCCTTGACTAGTAGAACATTAATTTTGTTCGTGAGCCTGTCTATCGGCTTGATGAGAAACCCTATTCAGGTATTCTGAAAGTACAGTGCCCTTGTCTCAACTCACAACGAATAGAGGGAAGACTCTGCATGTCACGGATGTGTATTGTGATTGTACCATTGGCATTTAATTCTGGTGAATGAGGAGAAAAAAACATGGAACATAGCCTTGAGTGCTTACAAAATTATAAAGGAAAGTTTGTTCACGATGAGCACTGAACAAAAATGAGGACCATGATCTAATGTTGAGGATGGTGTCCCAATATTGAAATGTTGGACTCTTGGTAAGCATGTCTTTGTCTTTGAATCCTACTACAAGGACCTTCTGTCTGCATGAGTGCATCCTTATGTAGCTTTGATAAAGCCAGTGCACTGACTTAATGGCCGTGTCTGATCTGGGTAAGATGGGAAGCCTCTAAGGAAGGAGTTCTGTGTGCCTGTTGAAAGCAACACCGCATTGTAAGTTGCTGTAGTCCACCCAGAGCCATCTAAATAGTCTCCAAATGTTTTCCACCTTGCCATTTTTTTCATATTTGAGACCTCCAACATTACAGTTGTATTGTCCTCACCATGGGTAGTAGGGCAGTGCCACTGAATGAATTTGGCAAGGGCACAAAGAGGTGCATCCATTGCAATAACTCGGTAACTGACCTGGCATTAAGGAAATTCTTGTAGTTGGAGTAGAATGTTCTACCGTGGCTTACTGTACTCGCTTCTCACAGAAAAGTGGAAGGAGCTGAGTGAGGGCGTTCTTTTACGTTGATTGAAGCGATGTTTTGTAGAGAGGGTGGAAAGCGCAATGCCACATTGTTCACCTTTTGTTAGGTCAATTTTTTCTAGAGACGAATCGATGCTCCACCCACTGCTTCTCTCTGATCGTGTTCTTGTAGATGGCTCTCTATTCTCTCAATATTAGGTGGAGCCTCTGGGAAAAGATACACTGTTTTGGAGACAAGCAACCGCTTCACAGCTGGATAATGGTTCAGGTAGTGTGGGTGCATCTGCATACTATATGAAGGGAGGGCTGAGGGCACTTTTATGTTGCATCCCATAGTAGCCTTGGTCTGGAGGCTTGAAATCACACTGATGCAGTGCCATGGAAATGAATCTGTGGCGGGTAGTACTTGATGGAATTGTGGTATATGTGGTTCTCGACACCAACAGGGACGGTTAAACAGTCCTGACGTAAACTGGGAGGACAAAACAACACCCTTTTCCTCAAAATCATTGAGGACAGCAGTAGCAAGCTGGGGTTCAACCTGCAGAACCCGAGCATAGCTTACACTGAGACATAAGTCATTAAAAAAATGGGTGATCAACTCTTTGATCTTGTCTGTGTATGAATATTATTTCCTATATTACAAAGGCAGGGGTGGCTCATCATGGTCTGTGGAATCACGAGACGTTGCTGCAGCTGATGATCTTGCCTTAAAGTTGCAGGAAGGATAAGTGGAGAAATAGGGAGACATGCCTGCGAATCTAGTACTTGTTGGTCCTTTAAATGGCTCCGATTAACATCATGGATACAAGAGATCTAAGGTTGACAGAATCCTGTGAAACATAGAAGGAAAGCAAACCATTGAAAGTGGAAGTCCATTGAAATTGAAGTGTTCCTGCAAATAATTCTGCGGCTTAGCAAGTGATAAGGCATCACATTCGTTATCACATGTAAATGGCCCCTTAAGTAGATCCTGCACTCCCTGTTTGAAAGCAGTGATATTGTTTTTCCCATCATTCTGTTCCTCAGGAACTGTTCCACTACTTGTTTTTTTGAACGGACCTTGTTTGCTCTCTTTTTGGATACCGAGATCTTGCAAGTGCCCACTATCAGATGATCCTTTGTGACTCACATAGGTACTGGTAGGACCTCAGACCCAATTATTATCGCTATTAAAAACTAGAGATTAAGCGCGGTAATGACTCTAAAATGACTCTTTCAAACCCATCTAACAATTTTACTATGATTTTGGCGTAGTCATTTTGAAAAGCGCCCTCTATCGGATGATCCTTGTGACTAACTACCACTTGTATGACTAGACAAACAATTATTACATTAACTACAGTAGATTAGCTTTCCTAAGACTCTTAAAAATGACTTTTCCACCCATATTAAGCATTTAATGATTTTGGCGTCCATTTTGAAAAGCGCCCTCTATCAGATGATCCTTGTGACTCACAGATACTTGTATGAACTCAGACAACTATTATCACTATTAACTACTAGTAGATTTGCTTGCTAAGGGACTCTTTTAAAATGACTTTTTCCCCCCATATTAAGCCATTTTACAGATTTTGGCCGGCCATTTGAAAAAAGCCCCTCTATCAGATGATCCTCGTGACCTCACAGAGACTTGTATGACCTCAGACACTAATTAGAACTATTAACTACTAGAAGATAGCTGCTAAGGACTCTTAAAATGCCTTTTACCCAATTAAGCCACTTTACATGATTTTGTCGGCCATTTTGAAAAACGCCTCTATCTACCTACAAGGAGTGCCCCGATGATTTGGGCTCCCCTTCCAAATTTGATAGTAAGGACCTAAGGAAGATGCCACCAAAAAACTTGGACGCTTTTGTCCGACCTGTCCGCCTATCACATGAAAATGTTGTAACGAACCGACTAGAATAGAAAAAAGTTTTAGAAGATTAACTATTTATGCATCAGACTGAAATGTCTAATCAACGAGATTCTCGTCCAGTGGCGTAACAGGCGGGGGGCAGGGGGGGGGGGGGGGGGGGGGGGGGGCAGGTTGCCCCCCTTGACGACTTTGGCCGGGAAAAATCAGCCGTTTTTAGCCCTCTGACCGGGAAAATTGGCCTTTTGACCCCCCTGAGAGGGAAAATTTCCCAAGACTGGGAAATTTGCCCCCTCAGAGCGGGTAGGCTTGTTACGCCACTGTCCTCGTCATCTATGATCTGTATTATGCATTTCTACAGTGAACATCAAAAGCCTTCTGGAAACCAGCAACAAGATTTGACTAAAGGTGGTGGCTGTAGACGTACTTTACAGTCGTTTTGATATGAAAATCAGGATAAGGATTTTATTACATTATATTTGTTTCTTTTACAATTATGGTAAGGGTTTTATTACATTATATCCTAGACATTGTACAAAACAAATAGGGCGCGTGGAAGTGTAAATGGGGGTGGGGGAACTTAGGCTACCTGGATTTTTTATGTATTATTTTCTTTTTAGCTTGAGTACGCTTGAGCAGTTCAATTCAAGAAGGCCAAAATTCATGGAGGAGATACCAGTTGTAAACAATATACAGTCAAAACCTGCAAACGTTGTATGTTTACCGTATGTTGTTGGCAGAATGGATGCCTGTGTAAAACTCTAAAATTTACAATATTTTTCAATGTAAAATAATCGTGTAATTGGCAATTCAAAATAGAGTGTAATAATGATAATGACATTCTTTAAAATTTGAAGTTTCAAATTTAGTCATAATATGCCTTAATATTTAACATAGAAGCATTATTTTGCTGTATTTCCAAATTACCGCCCTCCCCTCATCTTTTAGCCTCCTTTAATATAAATATATTACTGTAAATTCACTATAATATTTTTGGCAGTGAGAAAACTTTCTCATAAAAAATTTATTGTGAATTTATCTCATGTTAGCAGGGACAAAAACAAACAAACATCAAACCGAGAAAACAAAACGAAAACAAGTTACACGGTTCTGAAATTAGGGGTAAATTATTGACTTTGTTATTTCGTAAAGATGCATATTGGTTTTCGTAATGTTGGCGGCGTGATGGGAGCACCATGTGCACCATACATGATCGTATTGCATAATTATAACTTCTATCGCTTACACTTTGAACTTGTGGCCATTTTTTGTTGGGCAAATGACTAGCTGTAGGTACAAAATGGTAACATGTTTAATGAGTCGTCAAATTTATAGTGAATATTTTATGGTATACCAGTGTTCAGTGTGTACTTGGTTTGATAACAAATATTCTACACCCAAAATATCCGAGTAATTATATATAGTTGCATGTAACTATATATTGACCAATTACGTTTGTTAAAGGTTCTATGTGACTGTTGGGTTTCCAACCAACTTTGGTTAAAACACAACCCATTAATCCGGCGGTAGGCTCATATGACCTTGCAAAATAGTCTACACAAAATGTTTTGATGATTTCTAGGCAACTTTGATCTGTTCATTCCAAATCTCGATAATGCAAATTTTGCATCCTTGAGCATTTTGAGATTTTTGTAAGTCTTTCACAGGGATTAAAAGGTGTATAGGCATGTTTATCTGGTTCTAAGGATTAAAATGGTACAGTTTCCTATATCTACAACCTTTTGTGTTTGTACGACAGGCAAAAAAACTGTTCAAGGTCATGGGGGACATATATATTGATCCGACTGGTTTCAAATTGGTTTCAAATTGGTTTCAAATTGTTCGTAAGGAATGTTACAACAGGAAATATCCCAGTGGGCAATCGACGCTGGAACGTCGAAACGACGTCGAGAGTTTTAGGAATTTACACACTATTTATATCGAAAATGCAAATAGATTTGACGTCGTTCTTAAACGTCGATTCAATTTGCATTTTCGACGTAAATTTATAAAAACCGTCGACCTGTTTTCGACGTGCCAACGTCGTTTCGATTATGCCCGCTGGGATACATTTGCTTTACAATCAGCTCAAAGATATCTAACAGAGGCCAGAGTGCTGATCCCAAATAGACCCTGTGGGCCTTAACACTATTGTATCGCCAATGTCAAACTGAACAAATCACATAAAATTTATTTTACATTACTATAAGCATGAAGATTTGGTAGACGTTATAGAAGTCCCATTGATGCAAATGATGTATTGCCATTCATTCCGTCAAGCGCTACTGCACAACGCCATACAGGGCATGTATGTATATGAAAGGTCTACCGAAGATTTTGAGCCGATTTTGATATAAAATTGGATCGATTAAGCCCAAATTAATTGGTCGAGCTATGAGTTGCAAAAATATTGGGCGAGACGCAGTCGAGCCCAATATTTTAAAACTCATAGCGAGAGCAATTAATATTGGGCGTAAATCATCCAATTTTATCATTATCATGTTTTGGATCCGATATATTTTCACACACTTGGATTCCTCAAAACATGATAATGAGAGAAATCTGTGAATTATAAATTGTATACATTTTAAGCCTACTGTGTTAAAAGTAATTGTCATAGATATAGCAAACTATAAACTTTTTAATCCTTAGAACCAGAAACATAGGTGTATACATTATGCAAATCACATCACAGTTAATGGATTTTTGTCATGACTACTCCATTTAGCGTATAATAGTAAACAAATATTGACTGTTATGAAGGGCATGGTTGAAACTATAGGCCCAAGGTGATCTCGAAACCATACTATGCCCCGAGGCGTAAGCCGAGGGGCATAGTATGGTTTCGAGATCACCGAGGGCCTATAGTTCCAACCATGCTCCGAATAAAAAGCAGTCAATATTTGTTTTATATACCGAATCTATAGATTCTTGTCATCTGATTGGTTAAAAGAACATTCTAAGCCAGGATGCAAACACAGGCCTATATCACGTGTAGGCCATGGTATGCATGCATGGTTTAACAATTTTGTGTAACTTAGGGTCCAAAACTTGTGAAGATTAGCAATCAACCTTTCTTGTGTTGAGGAAGTGATGTTGGAGTCCAAAACGGATCGCCGTATAATCGACTTCTTGCCATTTTTTGTCGGCAAGATGCGTATATTGCATTTCATTAAAATCATTGCCGAATTCGGCAACTTTTACACGGCCTGCAGATGGCCCGGTCATCGGTATCAAATTATAATCCTCCAATATCTTCACGGTGTATTTTACCTGTCGTTTGGTATTAGCCCTATGAGCTGCATCTCTGATTCCTTTCAGAAGCTTCATGTACAAGCTAGCTCAAAGCATGAATACTGAAGCTGCGATTCAGCCATTTCCTTGCTCTTGGATCAGACTTACACTACAGCACAGTACGAGTAAACAAAATCTGAATGTGATGGTCTGCTTATAGTCATCTCTTACAATATGTACACTCATAATACGGATGAATAGTTCGTATACGACAGTCTTTTACGCTGGGAAGAGGTGTCCCGGGCATAGTTTATGAACTATGCCCGCTCTGCCCAGGTCATAGTTCATTTTGGTTCAATAAAAAATATTTTTGTTGATCCAAATGCCTATCTTTATGTACCCAAAATGGTACCAAAAAAACTGTTAATGAGTCGTCAAATTTATAGTGAATATTTTATAATGGTCTACCATGTCAGTGGTGACTTGTTGGAAAACAAATTTCTACCACCCAACATAAACTGATCCGAGTAAATTTATATATAGTTGCATGTAAACTAAAATGTTGAGACCAATTACGTGTTGATTAAAGGTTCTAATGTGAACTGGGAGTTGGTTTTCCAACCACTTTGGTTCAAAACACAACGCATTAATCCGGCGGTAGTCGCATAGAGACCTTGCAAACTAGGCTACAACAAAATGTTATTGATGATTTCTAGAGCAACTTTGACATCTGTTCATATCCACATCTCGATTGCAACTTTAGCATCCATTGATCATTTGAGATTTTTTGATAAGTTCTTTCACAAGGGATTAAAAAGGGTGTATAAGGCCAGTTATATATTATTTTTATATCACTGTTCTAAGGATTACAAATGGTACAGTTTTCCTATATCTACAACCTATTTGCGTGTTTGTACGAACAATGGGCAAAAAAAACTGTATCAAGGATCACGGGGACTATATATTGATCCGAACTGGTTTCAATTGGTTTCAAAATGGTTTCTCAAATTGTTTGTAAGGAAGTTACACAAGACAACAGGAAATATCCCAGTGGGCATCGACGCTGGAACGTCGAACGACGTCGAGAGTTTAAAAGTATTTAGGATTTACACACTATTTTAAATGTCGAAAAATGCAAATAGATTTGACGTCGTTCTTAACCCTCGATTCACTTGCATTTTCGAACGGAAATTTTTAAAAAAAACAACCGTTCGACCTGTTTTTTCGACGTGCCAACGTCGTTGCGACGTCGCTACTAAAACGATTAGGCCCGGCTGGGATAAATTTGACTTTACAAGCAGCCTCAAAGAATATCGACAGAGGCCAGATGGGCTGATCCCAAATAGACCCTGTGGGCCTTAACACTAAAGTTTATTGTATCGCCAATGTACAAACTGAACAAATCACATAAAATTTTATTTTTACATTACTTGCTATGACGATTTGGTATAGTATTAGAAGTCCGCATTGTATGGCAAATGGATGATATTGCAATTCATTTCCGTCAAGCGACTCAAACTAGAAAAACAAAAAAAACAGAAAAAAAAGAAGCACGTGATAACACAAAAGAAACGCGTGCTTGGCAGGGAGGCGTAGGGGGGAGGGACAAAAAAGAACAGCACGAGCCTGCCAAGATGTACAATGGGCATATGCAAAAGTGGGTCTGCGGAGCAGGAAGGCAGGACACGTCACAGGGGGGAAGGGCGACTGACTGACTGGCTTCTCAGGCGAGTTGACTACAAACCTGAGAACAGGGGACGTGAAATTGGAGTAATGGGAACAGAGATCATGGCGGAAATGCGAGACGGGGGTTTGGTGGGAGAGAGAAACGAATCAGAAAGGTGAAGGGACTTCACGAAAGAGTCGACGAGTTGGGAGAGACTGAGGAACGACAGGTGTGGTAGGCGATTTTCTTGTGTCCTGTGGAGACCTCAAGAATAATGGGTGGAAACGTGGGACACAATAGATAGTCATTGGAGACGAGTGGCCAGGAGCACAGACGGGGAAGATCGCAGACGAGACACAAAGAGACTTGAGAGAACAAGGGGGGGGCGAGAAGATAAGGGACTTACAGAAAGGAAAAAAGCAAAACAGCGCTCTAAGAGGCAACCTGGACATGCGTGGAGAGAGTCGACAGCGTGAGTTGAAAGGGAGGCGGAGGTGCTCAGGAAATAAAAGGGGCAACAGAGGGGAGGACACACGAGGAAAAAAAGTGGGAGAAGAACCGGACATAAGCGGGCAACGTAACGGGAAGAGGGGTCAGGAAGACCCAGCAAGTAAGCAGAAGAAGGATGGAGGAAGCTGTCCAGGACTAAAAGCCGTTGAAGAAAGGAGTATAAGGTCGACGGGGAGAGATGCAGAGGGAACGCAGCGAAAGGGTAAGGAGCCGAAGGGTCGCGGCAAGTGCTGAGAAATGGGAGAATAGAGAACAAGCTGTGCCGTATCACTTGAGAGAGGCGCCAAACGACCAAAGAAGTGTCCCGAGGAGGCACTGGAAGATGGGAATACAACGGACGGCCCCAAGGGGAGGAAGAACGGGCAAAAATCAGTCCCACCTAAGGGGCGGACCAGTGGAGACGTAAGCCCCACCCGGGGGGGCCTTCCTTCCTACCCATTTTACCTCCCACGGGAGCTCGCAGCAGCAGCCCATTAAGAAGCGGAAGCGAAAGTTAAAATACTTGCATCAGGGACTTCTATATAAAATGTCAAAACCGAAGAGTTTAGCCGATTTGATATAAATTGATCAGATGAAGCCAATTATTGGTCGAGCTATTAGTGCAAAAATATTGGGCGAGACGAGCAGTCGAGCCCAATATTTTAAATAATACAGCAACACCGAGCGGTGTTGATTCAATTGATTCAATGTTAAATAAAACATTATCATGTTCTTTGGATCCGATATTTCAACACATGGATTCTTCTTCAAAAAGTGACATATGAGAGAAATTCTGGTGAAATATATAAATGGTATACATTTTAGCCTACTGTGTTAAAAAGTACTGTACATAGATATAAGCAAACTAGAACTTATTAATCCTTAAACCAAGAAACAGTCCTATACATTATGCAAATCACAGTCACAGTTAATGGAAGTTTTTGTCATGACATACCATGCACATTTTAGCGTATAATAGTAACACAATAATTGACTGGTACTGAATGGCAAGGATTGAAACTAATCGAGGCCAAGTGACTGAAAACCATAACTGCACGAGTCGTAAGCCGCAGGGTCAAGTATGGTTACGAGATCACCGAGGGCCTAAGTATCCAACGCATGCTCCAATAAACAAAATCAGTCAAAAATTTGTATTTATTAACGCGAATCGTACACTGTTAAAAATGTCCGTAAAAATTAAGAAAACATATTATCCTAAATTACGGAAAATCTGTTTTAGAAACAATAAGAATAAAAAAACAAAACTCAAAAATTTAATTTTACCAACGGACTATTTTTCAAAAATTTCCCCTGTCAGCAATATTTCCGGAATTTTTTTTTGGTTCCGTAATTATTAAATTACGAAAAATTTCTGTTAAAATACCATTTTTATTTTTTTTTTATTCCAGTAATATATGAGACAAATTTCTGTAATAGTACTGATCAAATTTCCCGTTAATTTGCAGAAATAAATCTGTAAATTTAACCCTAAACCAGACTGGAAATACTGCTGCCAAAATTTCCTTACATTTACGGAAAATTTTCTAACAGATGTATAATTCTTGTATCTGATTGGTTAAAAGAACTTTCTAAGCCAGGAAGCGCACACAGGCCTAATATCATGTGTAGCCATGTATGCATGCATGTTTAACATAACAATTTTGCTGTATAACTTTAGGGTCCAAAACTTGTGAAGAATAGCACAAACTGCAAAACCTTTCTTTGTGTTGAGGAAGTATGTTTGGAGTCCAAAACGGAGCCAGTATCGCACTTCTTGTCATTTTTTGTCCGGCAGAATGCTATATTGCATTTCATTAAATCATTGACCGAATTCGGCAACTTTTATACGGCCTGCAGATGGCCCGGTCATCGGTATCAAATTATAATCCTCGAATATCTTGACGGTGTATTTTACCTTGTCTTTGGTTTAGCCCCTATGAGGCTCTGCATCTCTGATTCCTTTCAGAAGCTTACATGTACAAGCTCAAAGCATGAATAACTGGGATGCTAGCGGATTCAGCCATTTCCTGCTCTTAGGACTCAGACTTACCTACAAGCACAGTAACGACGAGTAAACAAAATCTGAATAGTGAATGGTCTGTTGACTTAAGTATCTCTTACAATATGTACACTCATAATATACGGATAATAGTGGCGCCAGTCTTTAACGCTGGGAAGAGGTGTCCCGGGCACAGTTTATGAACTATGCCCCACTCATGCCCAGGTCATAGTTCATTTTTGGTTCATATTCTTGAAGCTAGTAAATGACATTAATCCTCCCCACTTCAATGCCTTCACAGATGACAGGATCTATATATGATAGTATAAATAATTAAGGATCTGACCTATCATTTCGCGTGTCAGCACAATTTCTCAGGCTAATAAAGCGAACATAAGGATAAAAAATAATCAGACATAATGAAAAGGGACCCTTACTGAAATCACTATAAATCCTCCACAATTTTTTGAACACTTTGATGTGTTACATTCTTTAAAACCAGTAAAAACAGGAAAAGGTCCAGAGGGGGAGGTGGCAGTTCGTGAAATTTCTGACAATGGATGCTGACAATAAATACTGCCAAAGCATTACAAACTTGAAAAGCATGCTGTCATCAGCGCACAGACCATTGCTATTAGTATATGTGCTAATCCCGGGCTATCGCATCTTTCACTTGCCCAGATCAATATCTTACTAACAGCCTAAAGTACAAATGCCTAGAAAATCCTGGCATGAATGCTTTTGGAATTGTGTCACCAAACATGCTAGATACACATGTACATTCAATGTCAGGGAAGTCAACCCCTTGGTTTTCTGTTCCAGAAATTGTCCCAAACTGCCACCTTCCCTCGGAACTCTTCCTGTTTTTCTGTTTTTACAGAATGTAAACATCCAAACTTGGGGAAGTGATTTCAGTAAGGTTCCTTTTCATTATTCTGAATATTTTTTATGCCGATTTATGTCTTTTTAAGGAGTTGATGGTTGATTTGGCCTTCTCGGACATATAAGCTATTAGAAAAAACGGACATATGCCACCATGTCCTCTCGCAAACATCACCGTAATAGGTGAAAGTAGCTATAGTCCGCCGGGAGTCACAATCCGGGCTCCATAACCGATAACCATAAGAGAATAAAGCGTGAAACTATGACTTTGCGGTGAAGAGTCAACGACATTGAGTGCCCTATTCCTTACCGTTGTAGACGACTGTGAGTACGCCGGACTATATTTACTTTCATAAACTTTATTACTTTCCACACACCGATTTTTTGCTAGAGGCCAAATAACCAACTGGCCACCAGACCACCTATATTCATGCACACAGACACTTTTTCGGGTGAGTCGAGCGTGTCAGTAAACCCCAAAATCAAATACACAATGGCCGTCGGTGCATCTTTAAAATGTCGTTTTGGACCCAGAGCAAGATACTAAAATCGTTTACACACAGACACTTGCAGAAAGCGTATTTTTACACATCATAGACA
Organism: Ophioderma brevispina; assembly: GCA_023653785.1. Classification (NCBI taxonomy): domain Eukaryota; kingdom Metazoa; phylum Echinodermata; class Ophiuroidea; order Amphilepidida; family Ophiodermatidae; genus Ophioderma; species Ophioderma brevispina. The sequence continues at coordinate 63,846 of JAMKCH010033592.1, forward strand.
ATGCATAAATAAATATTTATTGGCTTAAGTCCAGTAAAGACGAACACAAAATTTGAACAAGCACCATTTTTTAAAACAAACAATGATCTGAAGTTTTACCCCAGTGTAACCTTAACAGTGTTATTGTAAGCCTTATAACTCTTGAACTATAATCCCACCTCCGCCTAGAGCAAACTATACCTTCTGAAATCCTTGAAAAGGGTACTGAACATAATGGCATACATTTAAAATACCTTTTAAATTAATTAAAAAAAACCCTCATTAATAATTTTGACCCCTGGCTTTCCCCTTACAATACACATCCACGAACACACTCACAAAATGACACCCATGATTTTTTGAATCTCATACAATTTTTGATTTAGAAAAACTTGGTGCAAATTGTATAAGTAATTTTAGAAAAATACAGTGCACATGTACAACTTGTAACTAAACTGTGAAGCGAATATGTCCTAGATGCCCACAGTTTTAATTCTACAGATACGTTATTACGAATCACTGAAATATCTGATTGCATAGTAGGGAAAATGGGTTTAAGAAGTGTAGCACTGAAACTACACAGAATAAGGAGAAGGAGGGAGAGAAGAGAGAAGAAATGAGAGGAAAGAGGAAGAAGTGATGGTGAAAGATGAAGGGACACGTAAAACTCGTTATTTATAGGATCACAGTAAGACGGGAATTTTCCCCCTTACTAACTAACTAGCAATTAAAAGCGGATTTACATTACTTGATTTCTTCAAGTGTTTTCGGAACAAAACATTATGCTAGTTTCCAACAACATCAAGCATTTCAGTTTACTCTTGCGCGTGGTTACCTTTTAAAGCTTCTTATATCTGAGCAGCGTCATTGTGAAGTAGTTTTAAAATGGTGCAGCCGGTAAACCAGATTTGGTATGGATGTAATACAGTGAATTTGGGGTTTAAAATGCCATAGTTAAAAATTAAACAATGAAAAGCGTATGATGAACCCATTGAGTAATGCTTGTCGCTCGTTTGTTTTCTTATTTTAGATGACGATTTATTAAGAAGATAAGAGGTAAGCCTAGTTAAGAAAGGAAGTCATTAGTCCAGATCAAGAGGGTAACCAGAAAATGAACGGTGAGACTATTCGGGTTTGGGTACGTCGTTCATGAAGTGAACAATGCGTAATTAAGGCCAAATACAATTTTTAGACAAATTTTGTCAGCACACTCCAGTGCGTTTTACTGCATTTCTTATTTATTTTTTTTTTCAAAGCGCAACCTACAAAACAATTGCCCCTAATTTCCAAAAATTTCCAAAAAGTAAAAAAAAAAAAAAAAAACACAAAAAACCGACAAAAACAAACCAAACCAACAAAAAAACCTGTATTTTCAACGTTCTCTTCGACTTCTCTTCTGGAAAAACTGTTTTTTTTTTTTGTGCACTTATATAGGCTATACGTTTATGTTTACACAAAACAAAAGTGATGGATTGTCAGGGCAATGTGGGTTTTATAGCATGTGGAGTATATACGTGTATACACATACTGCTCGCGGTTTGAAACCCTTAGCGTCGAAAGAGAATTATCTTTTGTTTAATCGTATCTATCTGTGACACAATAAATTGTACAATTTATGTCCACCAGTTTATACGGGAATCTCCTTAGATACAATTTCTAATCACAGCGGCGCCCAAAAATCCTTCATTTTTTTAAGATTAGCTGCAATTTCGTCGATATAGCACCTTCATCACCTTTTGTTTATGGTTCTTATATAAGCACGGTTAGTTTCCAAATTTCAGTTGATATCCCAGAAGGCGGAAATATCAGAGACAATTTTTTTGTTCATAGGTGGATGCGCTGTTCAGTGAATCATTATCTTTTTTTTTTTTATCTATGGGTGCCCATGGTAACGGATCATGGCCTCTGATTGGCAACAACCGGAACAAATGTAACTAGGCGTCAAACCGTAACTATACATAAAAAATACGAATAGTGCTCAGAAAAACCATGGAGCCTGATTTGGTATAATATGGTTGCCATAGCAACCACAGCAGCTGATCAAACCATGAACCTGAAGTAGTTATTCATCTCCACTCATAATCTCTATTTGAAACGCCAAAACCGTTTTTGATCTAACAATTGAAAATTATACATTTGTACCCGTGTCCTCCTTTGAACGTTTACCAACTTCAAGTACAATCTTTATTTCCATCTCAAATTATGACATTTGTAGGTCAATTATTTTAATCACTTCATGCAGAAAGTTCGCAATATTGCAGAAGTGCAGGAAAGAACCACACACTCAAATAATGCTATCACAAATAAACACTCAATTTGTAGTAACAAGAAAAAATAATAAATAATGGGTTGAACCATCAAATAATTGCAACAGAAACGAGGTTTTGAGTGTTGATTGAAATGATAAGAGAAAGCTTTCAAAAGTCTAGAAGTATAGTATGCGGAGAACATGTATTTGCGGGGGGGGGGGCAAGGTTTTGTACAGGGGGAAGATAAAGTAGGTACATTTGTACTGCAATAATATACCAACAGTTTGGCCAAGTCCTAAGGAGTAAACAAAAGTATAGTTTGACCCTAATCTGTGGCTATAGTTTAAGAGTTATAGGGCAATAAAGGCTCAGGTCATCCTGGGTAAATTTTCAGATGCTCCGAGTCTATTTCAAAATGGTCCCAATTCCCTTTATGTCAATATTCAAAATTGAAGGCCATTAAAAATCCGGCTCATGGATTAATAGCCTGTTTGAAATGCTATTACCTTTTAACGTTGGTATGGCGAAAAAAGAACCTATAGAATTTTAGTGATTTACGTTGTTCCCTTTATAAAATTTACATAATAATGTTTTTATCACCATTTGAATTATTGTAGTCGAAACGGTTTTGAAAATAATACAATTGGCGAAACCCAATTATAATCAATATTGGTCGCCCAGATCTTTGAAATATTTATTTTAAAAACATAATTATGTACATTTATTGAGGCATTATTTGATACCAAATAGGATTAATCTTCTAATTGGTTAAAATTATTTTTTTTAACATTTTATTAATATCACTTGGTGAGTGAAATAACAAATGTAGTCAGCTGAAAATTTCGAGTGGGTTTGATGCATAATGAATTTTGTTTATTGTTTTAACGAATTAATTTCGAAAAAAATCATGTAATAGTGATCATAATAATACAGAGAATTAAATTTGGCAAAAATCACAGGGTGAGCACTATACTAACAACATAACATGCCATTGGCTTTGTGTTGTTTTGGAAACACCAGACTGTTTTGGTTGATTTGCTTTGTCCAACAATTTGATTTGATTGAATTTGACCGATTTTTCTCTATCGGCCTATGTGGCTTATCAATTACCATCACACATAGGACGTAAAAAATGGACTTAATTTTCTTTCTTATACAGGATCAATTTTGCATGTTTAGCCCAGAGAGGCGCGTATTCCAGACGCATCCTTTCACATCGGGAACGTAGATCAAAAGCGGTCCGAGGAAAATTGTCCTGATCGCAGGCAAAAAATCTCCGATCGCAGAACATAAAAAAGGGTGACAAGAATGGGCTGAGGTCGCGGATTAAGCATCCAATCCTTTTCCTTCGCCTGTTTCCCTCTTTTTTTTTCTATTGGGCCCCTACACCCCTTAGGTACCCTCCCCCGCTGGCTGCGTCCCAACCAAGGTGTCGAATATAAACCTTCGTATAAGAATTCACGTATTCACAATGGCTTCCACATGACATTTTGCAACGTACTACGACTTTCTTCCGTGCTTAGAGCAAATTAAATTCTCTTTCTATTCTTGCGTCCGTTATTTCCCTTCCCCTTTTCATCCATTTGACCAGTTACCAACCACGGTTTATCTTCAAATTCCATCTCAATTACTGACCGTTGTCAGCAAATCTAGTTTAATCACTCATGCAAAGTTCGAAATATTGCAGAAGTGCAGAAAGAACTGTACTCAAATGATGCTATCACAAATAACTTAATTTGGTTTATACATGTATACCTCTATCCTTTCCGGACATCCTTTATTGGCGCGTGATCTTGACATTAAAGCCACAATCAGACTTTTTCACAATTTAAAAGGCCCATGATCTCTCTTAAAGGTGGGTGGCCCGATCATGATCCGATTTTTCATAATAATTATGATATTCTTCTCCCTCTCATGAAAACATATCACCAAAAACTTTAAAACTAAAAAAAAAAATGTGTACTAAATAGGACAGCGTGTGTTAATAAATGTGTTATTATAAGTATATCACATTTAGGGACGTTTTTGTTCGTAAAATCAAAAGGAACCATTTCCCGGGCCTAAAGTTTCACTGGGGTAATGAGAAAAATATGAAGTTTCTTATAATACTAAAATCTCCATTTTGCTGGAGTAAAGTGCGGGTGGGTGATAATTACTAATGCTGTCTCATATCAACAAATAATATACCGCTATTTGTTAAAACGGACATTAAAGTTCATTAAGTTACCTTAAAACTGTCATTTGTGACAATTCATAAATGTCAGGATTCGGATCCCGACATTCATGCACAAATATCGCCAATATTTATAAGCTGTGTTGTACTACCACAAGGAGGTAATTTTACTACATGAATTTACAATACAATAATGTAAAAACTCAACTTCGACGATAATTGAGAGCGTAGTTTGGTTACATCCTGCAGAAATTAATGATAGTGGTTTTAACCCGGAAGTGATACCCACTGCAGATTTCAAAGTATATTAAAGGCTGAAAAATATGAAAAAGATATTACTAAGAAATAGTCAACTAGAACTAAAGATAAGATGATTTCTTAGAAAATTAAGGGCGCCATCTTCGTGAAATATCCGAGTGAGCCTTTAAGGGGCAGAGTACCAAATTACTCCACGTTTGGTGTAATAGTAGTTCCGGTGTAGAAGTTTTTATACCCCACCGGACTCATAGTTCACCTACAACTGTAGGTACACTCGGTTCAGTTGACTCTTCACGCAACATTAATTTCATGCTTTATTCTGTTGTTGTCTGTGGAGCCCGGACTATGGCTCCCGGCGGACGGTATCTCCTTTTACACCAGTAAAAAACAAGGATTATATGTGTGACATTTTAGTATCCTGTGGGAATCACTTTCCCGTGAGGGCACACGTTACTAATAAATGAGAGAGCATACAAAATACATAATTCTGATAGGAAAACAGTAATTTTCGATTCATGTGATAAAATAAACCCCAGAAAGAATACATTTGTAGGAAACGGTTAGGAGGTGTATGTTCGTAACAGCCGAAAATAGCAATGGCGTATATCGTAAAAACTAATCGGAATGTATAAATGAATTGAAGCTTATGTGCATGTTTCATGTTTGATCATGTGATTCATGCATTAAACATAATTATTCAAAATTGTTTTACGTCTGGTGGAAAAGATTTTACCCATATTTCAATGGGGCAAAGGAGCAAAGTATCAAAGTGCGCAATTCCAATAACCGTAATTGTATAAGCTCCGAGCAATATTTTTAAAATTACGTTTCAAAAAATGAACAAGTAAACTCAGGCATGGTTAACAAATTCATCTTCTTCTTTTTGCACCATTCCCATATATCTTAACAAATAGGATTTCCTTAATAGAGATGGTGTAGCTATTTCTGATATCCAGAATAAAATACTTCACTCGTCAAAATATGATCTGTAGTTCTCTGCCACGATGCACCTTGGTATTCTGAAAAACTACTTTTTCATATTATATATATAAATAACTCAATTTCGCCAAAAATGTCAGTTACGACTTTGTTGCACTCACATGACGAATTGTTTCTCTACACTTAAAGGTGCAACGAGAGATTTTGAGACATCCATGTAAGGTGCCATATGTAGTGATTTCATATAGATTAGACACTCAAATGATTTCTTACCTTGTATTTTGGTACAGTTTTATCTTAAAAGTGAAAACAAAGGTGATTTTTATATGCTTATATTTCAATAGAAAACATAGGCTGAATTTCGTATTTGCTCCTATACAAAAAAAAGAAATATCACAATTTTTGTACCAAAGAAACAGTTCTCAGCTTAATCCTCACAGATGGTGATGTTTTTGATATAAAGCTTTACACCAGTGCCAAATTCAGAATTTTCACATTTTTTCGGGACACCTGTTATTTGAAATCTCTCGTTGCACCTTTAAGTAAGCGTTGTGTTTCACTACTTCGACCATCGGCTGCTACCCTTCCAGCAGGATTTAAGGTAGACGCTTCATTGGCTTCACCTTTGGATGAAGTGGCTTCCGCAGTAGAAACATTGGCAGGGACTTCGACCCTGGTGTTGTAAGTTGTCGCCATCATTTAAGTCTTTCAATTGCTATTTTATTGGTTGGTGGTCGCAACTCCTACCGAACCTTTGTCCAATGACCGTTGAGAAACTTAATTCTTCATCCGCCCTTTTGCCGTTGGGGGTCACATTATGAAACCCCTCTTCCGCCAATGGTATTGGACTACCAATTAAAAGCCAAGGGGTACCCTTGGTGGTTTGTTCGGGTTTTCCTTCCCTACCCAGAGCCCCTGTTAGTTTCTCTAGCCATAAGGTCAGAGTTATTCAGTTGATACCAGCGTGGAGGTAGGGGTTGAGCTGCAAGCAGAGAGACGATTATGGGCAGGCAGGCTGATGTAATTGCTACCTGTGCATAGAGCTGGGAGAGGTAGAATGGTTTTAGGTCACAAACGTGACCGAAGAATGGCCCAGCATGCAAGCATTCTCATCCCGCTGCAAGACTTCATCTTGACAAAATAACCAATCAAATGAAAGTGGAAACATTATTTTTGGTTAGGTTTGGATTCATCCCGCTGCAAGACTTCATCTTGTTCAGTACCTCGCTACAGCATTCATTACTGCCTATGTTATTCAATCTGTCGTTTACGCCGATGAGGGCACACGTACTAATAAATGAGAGAGCATACAAAATACATAATTCTGATAGGGGAAAACAGTAATTTCGATTCATGTGATAAAATATAAACCCCAGAAAGAATTAATTGTCGGAAACGGTGTTGGAGAGGTGTATGTCGTAACAGCCCGAAAACTAGTAATGGCGTATATCGTAAAAACTAATCGGAATGTATAAATGAATTGAAGCTTCTGTGCATGTTTCATGTTTGATCATGTGATTCAGGCAGTAAACCTAATTTATTCAAATGTTTATCGTCTGGTGGAAAAGATTTTACCCATATTTCAATGGGGCAAAGGAGCAAAGTATCAAAGTGCGGCATGCCAATAACCGTAAGTGTATAAGCTCTACGAGCAATATTTGTAAGGGGAGAGTTAGCCTGGAATTTTCACCAGTGTCATGACCCCCCATCAAAATGAGAAAAGTCCATAAAAGGTACCTTTGATATCTCCCTATCACTTACAAGCCAAAAAAGCTTATTTAATTACCCCTCTCAAACTGGAAGTAGGCAAAAAACAACCGGGAAGTGGGGTTTTTGCTCCACAAATACTCATTTTCTAGCCCCAGAACAGCTCCTTGATATTTTTTTATTAGATATGTGCACTCGTTGTTCTTGCTATTTCTGTATATTCCTTCCAAACTAAGCTTGTATTGGAAGCCTATAAGCCATCATCAAAGTCATGTTAATTGTAGGTACACTTGATGCTACAGTCATGCCAGTGTAATCCTATACACAAAACTTCAATGCACATTTTGTTTACATTTCGTTTAAGTGTGCCATGATGTTATCACTTGACACATATATTTTGAATTCCCCATGACACACAAAAAAAAAAAACAGGGCCTTTCCAACAAATGTAACTTTTGATGCTCTTCGGTTGACTTATGGACACCGTCATGGACGACAATGAATTAATGTCGTGACAAACGTTGATTGGTTCGTGTGAACTTGAACGCTTAATTATGTTATTTATTGCCAATTTTAATAATACAAAAATTGGCCAATTTTTAATTTATCTTGGTTTGTATTGTCAATATAGAACAAAATTGGTTAATTTTGCTCATAAATCTGCAAATTCGGTGCGGAAACTTTCGAAATCTCAATTCTCAAATGTATTATTCATCACAAAATACCGTATGCAACTTTAAAGGGCGATTTCTCGGAATTAAAAATTACCGCAATATTTATATTCAAACGACCATAACTAAAACACCGGTTGTCCGTTTTTCATCATTTTTGGCATGAATATAGTAGAGGAGAACAACATACCCAGGGCACCAGGCTTCAAAAGTTTTTGAATTTTGTTCCAAATTAAATAATACAAAAGGATTAAATTGGATGTTTATGTGCCATGGCAAAAGCGGACGGCAATTTGAAAAAATTTGAAGAAACTGGTTACCTGCGGAAATTATTATTGAATATAACATGCAAATATCAAAAACAGGGGAGGTTTTCATTTTTATAGTTGGTTATTTTCAACGTGTCAGGCCAATCAGAAGCCTCGTTTGGTTACCATAGCAACCATGGCAATAAAATCATAATGTTCGAAATCCTTGTCCCCCAAGCTTACCGTGGTATATGGTTATCATGGGTTTTGATGTATGGCAGATGTTGAAAAATGAACTTGAAAATTGTGCTATTTCCAGGGCTAAAACCATCCCCCTTGAAATTAAGTTTCAAAAGCACAAGTAAACTCAGGCATGGTTAACAAATTCATCTTCTTCTTTTTGCACCATTCCCATATATCTTAACAAATAGGATTTCCTTAATAGAGATGGTGTAGCTATTTCTGATATCCAGAATAAAATACTTCACTCGTCAAAATATGATCTGTAGTTCTCTGCCACGATGCACCTTGGTATTCTGAAAAACTACTTTTTCATATTATATATATAAATAACTCAATTTCGCCAAAAATGTCAGTTACGACTTTGTTGCACTCACATGACGAATTGTTTCTCTACACTTAAAGGTGCAACGAGAGATTTTGAGACATCCATGTAAGGTGCCATATGTAGTGATTTCATATAGATTAGACACTCAAATGATTTCTTACCTTGTATTTTGGTACAGTTTTATCTTAAAAGTGAAAACAAAGGTGATTTTTATATGCTTATATTTCAATAGAAAACATAGGCTGAATTTCGTATTTGCTCCTATACAAAAAAAAGAAATATCACAATTTTTGTACCAAAGAAACAGTTCTCAGCTTAATCCTCACAGATGGTGATGTTTTTGATATAAAGCTTTACACCAGTGCCAAATTCAGAATTTTCACATTTTTTCGGGACACCTGTTATTTGAAATCTCTCGTTGCACCTTTAAGTAAGCGTTGTGTTTCACTACTTCGACCATCGGCTGCTACCCTTCCAGCAGGATTTAAGGTAGACGCTTCATTGGCTTCACCTTTGGATGAAGTGGCTTCCGCAGTAGAAACATTGGCAGGGACTTCGACCCTGGTGTTGTAAGTTGTCGCCATCATTTAAGTCTTTCAATTGCTATTTTATTGGTTGGTGGTCGCAACTCCTACCGAACCTTTGTCCAATGACCGTTGAGAAACTTAATTCTTCATCCGCCCTTTTGCCGTTGGGGGTCACATTATGAAACCCCTCTTCCGCCAATGGTATTGGACTACCAATTAAAAGCCAAGGGGTACCCTTGGTGGTTTGTTCGGGTTTTCCTTCCCTACCCAGAGCCCCTGTTAGTTTCTCTAGCCATAAGGTCAGAGTTATTCAGTTGATACCAGCGTGGAGGTAGGGGTTGAGCTGCAAGCAGAGAGACGATTATGGGCAGGCAGGCTGATGTAATTGCTACCTGTGCATAGAGCTGGGAGAGGTAGAATGGTTTTAGGTCACAAACGTGACCGAAGAATGGCCCAGCATGCAAGCATTCTCATCCCGCTGCAAGACTTCATCTTGACAAAATAACCAATCAAATGAAAGTGGAAACATTATTTTTGGTTAGGTTTGGATTCATCCCGCTGCAAGACTTCATCTTGTTCAGTACCTCGCTACAGCATTCATTACTGCCTATGTTATTCAATCTGTCGTTTACGCCGATGACACCCAGCTCTACCTGACTTTCCACTCTCGGAATCAGGAAGCAGCCATAAAGAAGATTGATTCATGCATTGCAGACATCAGATCCTGGTGTAAATCCAACAAACTGATATTAAATGACAGGAAGATAGACTGATGATAGATCAAGACTGAATTCTAGCAACTCTTGCTCTATGGCCTCCCAGAAAGAGAATCGACTACGGTTCAGCAAGTTTAAATGCAGCTGCTCGTCTTGTTCGTAAAATACGTCGACGAGAACATATCACACCAACTGCATTGACCTCCAATTAAACAGAGGGCAGCATTTGAGATTCTGCTTCTTACCTATAAGGCCATCCACGGCATGTCACCTGCCTATATCTATGATCTCATCTATATTCACCACCGAGAACCTTGAGATAACCTTCTTGCTGCCGTCCGAGTACACCAGTCAACTCGTCATCAAAGTTCTATGGTGATAGATCATTTACTTACGCAACAGCACATTTGTGGAATAAACTCCCTAACAGTATCCTCTTACTCAGTCAATAACTATTTTCAAGTTATGTCTCAAGACATTCCTTTTTAAACACCATTTTGGCTCTTGATATGTATCCTGTTTATATTTTTCTGATGCAGTTCAATCATTAATCTTCCAATCCGGTGGCTTAGAGTGGTTGTTTCGTCAGATTAGGTAAGGTAGAGGCATTTCAATCCAGGAGGATTCAAGATTTCACTTATTCGCTGTGGGGTGCATACACACAAATCCTCACAGCTGACGATTCAGGTGTATGGGGAGGCAAGTGGATTCTCTTCTTCTATCTCTTGGTCACAATATTTTCCAAACTAATTATTCTCAATTGTGTATAATTGATGTATATTATCATAGTTGTTTTCACATTAGAATTTTATCTATTGAATTTGTACTTGTTTAATAATGATATAATTGCTCCTCTTTGTATGTGAAGCGCCATGAGGCCTCTGCTATATCCCTTAAATCCCTAAATGCCATTTTTGCCAATTTTCAAAAATCAATGGACGTAAGGAATACATCAAGATAGATCGTTATTATTATTGGGCAAGTGCCCCTTTGAAAGCCGAAACTTTATTGTCAACAAATGAGTAGAAACAACAAGTAGTGATAGAAGTACTGATAATATACACGACTATGTCAAAGACCAATGACTTCCATTTCAATTTTGTAACAACCTTGATTCAAATTACAATATCCTGAAATCATATCATCGAAGCAATGGACACGTCTTATATGAAAGTGAAATCCTGGAACAGTTGAAAACAACCCACTCAAGGGCATGCGTTCGCGCGTCCAATTACTTGGTGCTTGGCCGAAACCGGTAGTGGGCAGCTGAAAACACTACAGGTGCCATGGAGATACCGTGTACCTGTGAATGAGCGTCCTCCAGAGACGACCCCTGCCTCCTGTATAGAGTTTCAATGCTCGCTCATTAATTTCCGATATCTAATCTTCAAGGTCGCGCTCTATTTCGTGAGTCAGCTAGGACATGGTGTTATGGGGGACTCTCAGCCCCGTACTCTCAGATTTCTTACAATGGCACACTGTCCAATGTAACCGCGACAACACGCGTAAGGTGAGTTTTTCCATCGAGGATGGTATAAATTCGGAGTGGATAAAAGCCACAGCATTGCAAGTTACCCTAGCATGTGTGCAGTAAGCAAATGATTGTCAAAATATCACAGTCATGCACAGAGTTGGGTGGTTGTCTCATGTAACAGTACAAAGTCTTCTGGTTCCTGTTAATTTAAGAATTAAGGACATTGTATATGCCTACTAGAAAATTCATTTACATTTCCTTAGCAGCTAGAAATAAAACTTTTGATTGGATGACAGCCCACCCATCACAGTGGTTAACTTCTCAGTTCATTGACACGTAATGGATGATTTGACCCATGGTCTTGAGAGTACCATGGTCATGCCCCATTTAATGCATTGGACGCTGACCTTCTGTGCCCCTGCATCGGTAACTAAGCATTTAAGACAGTCAAAATATTCTTTATTTTAATCTTATGAAAATTTGCGCCATTTTTCATCCAAATCGGAACATTAAAATTTGGCCCCTGTACAACTGACATTGACCTTTTTTATTTTTGCTTTTTTTAGCCTATAACTATGAAACTTTAGGCTGTAGATATTACAAACTATACCTTTTCTGAATCCTTATGGTTAGACACATAATGTGGCATACTTTTCAACATGATTAGCTCAATTTAAAAAGTTGACCCCTGTGCAAACTTTGTCTTGACCCCCTTTCCTTAAGGCACCATTTGCAGCACTTCAGGGGTCCCTGTTAGGCTGTCAACATATTTAAACACTCAATCCTTTTGTACTTGAGATGTGTTACAAATTTCTGCTAGCTCCCGGGTTATTTTACTTGAAAGCAAAACCGTTATTTTACTGCTTACACTGTAAATTAACAGAAATGTGTAAAATGTAGATATTGTAAGTTTTCTCTGTAAATATGGAGAGAAAAGATGATATTATTTTTTTGTAAACCGAGACCGTAAAATACATTCATTTCTGACAGTCTATAGTAATAGCGGTTTGAGAAAAATAAATCTGTTTTGCATACAACGTGCATTCAATTGATATTGGCCACTAATCTGTATACAATGGATTAGCAACCCGGGCTTGAAGCTACTGACGACCATACTAGTAATCTTTGAGCTTAGTGCTATAAATAGCCTGGGTTTTTTTTCCAAGCATTGTTGCAAAACAAAACAGATTGCAAAAATAGGTAGTTTCCAATGATGTCATTAATGTATCATTATGCAATGCAGATGATGTCATTTAAGTGAATTCCTATTGGCTAGTGTTAGGCTATGTTTATGCATGCTGATGCTGTAATGATTATTATTAGAGATAGGGGAATCTAGCCGTGAGATGATAAATAGTGCTCACTGAAGAGACTCTTTGCCAGCCAGTAGCGAGTAGCTAGTAGTTATAGCTAGTTAAGATCTATAAAAATAGTAGATCTATACAGTGCATAGTGTCAGGATTTTAGATACCACGTGAGCGAAAAAGCTATAAGTATTCTGCTGTCGTCTTTGAAGCCAAAAGTGCTGGGAATCAAAATAAGATTCCAAATTGTGGTCCTAAAAGTGGACATTAATTTCGGCGACAGATAGAAATCGTGGCGATTATATCCCGGACTGATATAGTGTGGAACAATGGTGCCTTCGAGGGACAACCCCGTCGTCTTGAACTGCTGGACAAAGTTATCTTCAGGACTAGGATTGACATGGAACATCTTTACCGTGGATTTATATTGCATGCTGTCATTTTGGAGTCTTCGCTGTGGGGACATATCATCGTTGAACTGCAACGCTTCTTTTAACTCTGGACATTAGTGTACATTGGATCTTTTGAAGTGAGATTGTAAAATCATTGAGTGTAATATTATTGAATTGTAATTGTGTTTTGGACATATCAAATTTTTGAACCAATCTGATTAAAATCATTAAATCAGTGTTATTATATGAAATTCAGATCACTTGTACACAAGGCTCATTTCTTTGTCTTTAAAGGGCATTTCTGACCTTTGACGTCCACGAGACGTCGTAACAAGAGCCCAAGCAGAAGGTAAGAGGCGGTGTGGCAGGAGATATGGTCCCGCGGACACGCAGTCCGCCTACAATGGTGGAGAATAGGGCACTCATTTCAGTTGACTCTTCACGCAACATTAGTTTCACGCTTTTTTCCGTTGTCGTCTATGGATCCCGGAATAGGGTTCCTGCCGGACCATATCTCCTTTTACACCGGTCATTTACACAAAATGTGTTCTCATTGAAATACGAATAAGCGACATAACGGAATACAGAATCAAATCAATTCAGTGAGCTCAAACTCAATTCGCTGATGTAGTGCACGTTAGTAACCATTGGTTAGTGGTTCAAGCCTTGGTTCATTTACCTGTTCCGAATTATGATATGCCATAGGTTTTGTGTTGTGATCTATACTCGATTCGCGCTGATATAGGAGCTGGGGAAAAGTTTTGGGTCATATCCATTAGGTGAAATAGGGAAGAAGCATTTTAATCTATCCAAGAAGTCGCTTCACTACCTAACAATAGAAAGTGACTTGAAAGGAAAAGGGCCAAGTACAAAACTTAATTTTGTTTACTGTGTATTTCTGAATTGAATTTTGTACAGTTTTAATACAATCGATTTCTAAATCATTCACATCACCTCACTGCAAAAACGGTGTTTAGGAATTAAACGCATATTTCTGTAGTCAATGCTAAATGTACACTGACAAAGTAATTTCCTAAATTCTTTAGACTAAAGAAGTTTAATTTAGGCGACGAAAATTACACGATTGTGTTTGCGTTTTTGTGTTCAGGGCAAGGTTTTCACTTCCAAATAATTCATCCAACATGCTTCAACTATTGAACTAAGTTGGACCATCTATGAGTGCGTATTGACTATTGGATTAGTCGTATTAGTTTAGGTAACGTATGAAAGTAATGATGAGGCCCCATATCACCTGTGTGGACAGCGCAAAACCATTGTTACCATATTCAAGAATCAATAGCGCACCTGCCTTATACAGGTAGTATTTCACATTTTAGCGTACGTTACCTTTACCAGTGACCCTCTATGTTTTGACCACTGCACGTGGTATTGACCGTAGAGCGCACAGTTTTAAGAATACACGGACAAGAAGTGCTGCAAAGATTTAATTGTTGTGCGCCTCTCGCAAAAGGCTCTCACCCGTAAAAAAGTACTGGTTGTCCCTATATCAGCGCGAATCGAGTTTAATCAATGTGATCAGTGGCTCCTAGCGCGAGCCAGTTGTCTTGGCAACGGTCTTATTCTAACGTGCTACATCAGCGACTATTTGATGTCGCGCGAGTATGGGATGGCATGTCCCTAAAACGAGCACCCGAGAAACAACTTCTGTTAAACAAGTGTCTCTGGAATGCTATTGTGTTGGATATACCAAGATGTCCGGCAGTTGCTTCACTCATCTAATATACAGTTGTGTAGCCAATCCATTGTATAGAGATCAGTGGATATTGACAAAGAGATGTTCTCCTGCTGCAACACGTCAAGAGTTATTTAAAGTACTAACTGCCAATGGAATTGGCCCACTTAGTTCCTGAAAAATGGTTTCGATCCACGTTAAACATTTAGTTCCTCTTTTAAAAAAAAATATTATTACTATGATCATATCGCAACTAATTTCTTCCATTTGTAAACTTGTTTTTCTTATTTAGCTTAGTATTTCACGGAGCCACGTAGGTGAAACAGTTATGATTTTGTTTTTATTATCGGTTTTAAGACCTACTGTTTTGATCTTACTTCGAAAACAAACATAGTGCAAACAGAGCTGTTTGAAAGTCTCATTTGTCATGATAAAACTAGAATAAAACAAATATATCAAGAGCGACACAGTTTTCACAATTGATGTGGATGAGTTATTCCGCTAGCTATATGAAGTTCAAATTTGATGAAATGGACAATAGATAGGTTCAAGGCTGTCTGCTAAGAACCAACAAACTTGTCAATTTTTTCTTATTGACATTTATTTATTCTCAATTATTTTGAACATTGTGTTTGCAGATTTGAAATCAGTGCTTTAGCATTGAAGGGGCTATCCTGTCTAGAGAAAGATTCAATAAAAAAATTAATAATACTCCTTGGTGGTCTGTTGTGCACACAGGATCTAGGAGCCTGCTAGTCTGGGTATAAAACCACAAATACCTATTGTGGTCAGGTACAGTGGCTATGCTACTCAGGGCGACAGCCTTGTTCTAATTGCTTTGTGGTTTTAATCTTTCCTGTATAAAACTCATATCAATTTTTTGCAAATGCAGAGAAAAGCTTACAGATAGAACAAGGCGCTCTGCCTGCAAGCATGGAACATAGGCCAGGTGGAATTAGAGCCATCAAATTAGGTGCTTGATAAAATGCATTTTTGCCATTGTATTATTATTTCTTTAGTTTTAGGGAAGGGGAATATGCTCCACTCCTCACATGATTCTGCCTAATATGATCTGTGACATTATTTGTATCAGACGTGTGAACAATGAAGTTGGTAGAGCGCCTTGAACAAGGCTATAACATACAAATCAAGATCTTTGTAGGTCCTATATGGTACGATTCCCGCAAGAAATTTTCTAATTTTACGAGGATAATTAGTTTTTGCATGTCCTCAATTATATCAGTTATATAATTGTGTCGCCACTGCTTCAAATTGTTTCTAAAATAAAAGAGACATTCGCATGAGGTCAAACAGCAAAGAAAATAACCTGTTCCAATCATTCAGTGAACTAGCTAGCTCAAATATTGCACGATTGTTACAAACAGCTACTTAAACTGGACATAAACAAAGCATCAGGCCTGATGGCATTTCTGCTATTTTTGTGAGAAATGGTGCGCCCAAACTAGCAAAATCACTATCATCACATGTCACGTGTCAGCAATGTAGAAAGTAGCTGATGTCAATCTCTCTACTCTCCATGTTGTAGCGTAGGATGCTATGTACATTTCTAATGTTTTTGATAAAGATGCTTTTTGGCGTCATTTGATTGAGTATGCATCCAGATTTGAGAAAAGTATTGGTAACAATTTTCCGTCAATCGTATGCCCGCCATCTTGGATTTTGAAATGGCCGGTATACACCTGTCTAAAAAATGGTACAATCAGAAAAAAATGGTTAAATATGAAATTTAAAAATAAGTAATTTGTACTTGGTATAACTTTAAAAGAATGATGAACGGGCTTTCCAATAGTGTTTGTTTCATCGTATTTCATTTTGTCAATATAGAGATGTAATCAATTTAGTGTGATACACCAAAATAGATTTTGTGCCACTTTTACGCACGGGTATGTGTTTGCGTACTGTGCCATGCTGTCTTGAAGCTCACAAAAGATTGCAACTTGGCAAAAGTAACAAAACACAGATTAAAGTACACAACGGAAGTCTATTAAAGTTTGTGTTGAGAAAACCAGTCAACATAATAATTTCATTGATAAATATTTTCTTTTCATAAATAATAAACAAATACAAATATTGCACGTTTCAATGAAATAGAGCATTGAATTTGTTACAAAATTGGTATCTGTTAAAATCATGCAGAAGGAATATATTAATTGCAATCAAAATTAACACTCCAAATCGAAAGAAATTGTTTAACAATGTTTGCGTTATCTGTGTGTATTAATTAATTGTTGAAGTTAATAAAAATTTGAATTTGGAACCAAAGTATCAAGGTGTCTGTAGGATTTGCGTTTCATGATACTACAAGCCATAAAACCTTTCTCCTCTGATTCTCTTCTAACAAACAACTGTATGTCGAATGTTACATGCTTTATCATAAAGCCAGAACTTACTGAAGATAATTTCCACCATTACGTATCTATTTTCGCATCTTTAAAATTTATCTACGACGTTAATCCCTTCTTGGAATTTTAATCTTTTCAAATGTGAATAACTTATGTTTAACTAATTCGTTCACCGTTCTTACTCAACCAGAAAGTGGCACAAACTCGACTGCTGAGTGACCTTCTATTAAAACCTAAATTTCAGTGCAGTTTGAATAGGAAAGTTTTTGCTGCGCTACGACTAAAAAAGAGGAGTAACATCCTGGCTTTTTTTGCATATACATACGTCCGAACATCTATACGACCCTTCCGAAATGCTTCGGCAGGTCAAAAGAGTTGATCTCCCTTTTCAGCAAAATGAGAAATGAACGTTTTCTACTTAAAGCAATGTTGGCACATTTTTTGAAGAGCGCCCCCAATTTTCAAAATTTGATATTTTTGCACAGTTACGTTGGTAATTGTCTAGGAAACTATACCTGCGAACGAGAATGCTAAAAAATGCGTATTATCATAAATTAACAAAAAAACAATTTTGTATTAGAATTGGGATCTACCAGATTGGACTTAACGGCAGAGCTGGACTGAACGTTTATGTCATTCCATGATGAAATATTGCCATAATCGAGAAAATAACCTCTAACTTGACTGCCCGAACTATTAAAACAACAATGATGGGCGTAGACCCGTACATGGCGCTTATTTTTTCCCCGCTATTTCACATTGGAAGGACACTTCCAGCAGCCGTTGAATATTACCTTGTATCCCCGATAATAATTAGATCTAGTAACACACTTCCTTCGTTTGTGCACTGACATTTTATTTTTCGAGCTTAACCCATTCACAGGTATAGAGTCTAGCCATTTACCAATGCAACCGTTGTAAAAATCTCCAATTTTTTGAAAAATTGGGGCGCCCTTCAAAAAATTTTTTATTTTTTTTATTTTTTTTATTTTTTTTCCTTTTTTTAATGTTTTCTTATTTTATTATTTTAAATATTATTATTGTGTGTTGTGTCTTATTATTATATTGTGGTTTATTGCAGGGGAATCTCTTCGATTAGTTTGTGGGATCGATCCATATGCAGACGATTGGAGGTTTACCATAACACTGAATGGGGAACTGTGTGTGACGATTATTTTGACACAGACGATGGTAACGTAGCTTGCAGACAACAGGGCTTTGACGGTGTGATAAGTCTTGTCACTGATGGTTCTTACGGCTCGGGTAATTTATTCGTTACCGTTCGTACATTTGTATATATGCTTATTGTACATCTGCACATGTATATATATTTACATATGTATCTAAAGGTAAATTGGGTAAAAGAGAACATAAAATATAAACGAAACTAATGAAATTGTTGAAATTCTGGTTACAAAGATTACAAAGAAACGTTCGTTCATCATTTTGTTGACACATTCATCAAGTAAATGAAGGTGTGCATAATTGTAAATGGAATAAATTATGGCGTCGAGCACTGTTTAAATATGGGTGGTAATAGTGCATGAGCTATGATAGCCCCCCATGCACCCCCAAGACCCTCCACGAGTGGTATCATTTTGTTTGTAGGACCATTCTGAATGATATTTTACATGTTACCAAAACAAAAGTTGGGAAGCATTCAAGATGGCCGCCGTTTTTCAAAATGGCCGCCAGTTAAAATAACTTTTGCCCATATCTCGGTCTCTGAGGATCGCAGAGTGATAATTTTGGTGTCTATACCCAGGTTTTCATAGGCAAGGAATCTAATAAGCCAAAAATAATACCCATAAGTCATGGCAGCCATTTTCAATTTCAAATGGCCGCCACTTAAATGCACATTTGAACGTATCTCAATCTATGCGACTTGAAGGATAATTTTGATGCCTAAACCCATGTTTTCATGGTCTAGAAATTTAATAAGCTTACTAATATAATCGATAAGTCATTCAGTAATGGCAACCATCTTCAATTTAAAAATGGCCACCATTTTAAATGACTTTGAAACAGCTGCCATTCACAATATATATTTTCTATTCTTTGATTAACACAATTTTCTTCTTTTTTTGCAGGTGCATGCTATAATATAGGCTTTCCATGGTGACGGTTTCTTCTAATAGCTATCATAATCCTAATCATAACAATGTCTGCGACTAGAAAGAGACTTAGATTAGATCCCACCCCTGTAGTAGCACCACCAACAACTAACGAACCTAACCCTATCTACATTATCCATGATGTTAACTGTAAATCTGAAAAGGTCATTCTTCTGTCTGAACTAAAGAGTCCAAATGACCGATTACAGAAAATTAAAGATGTTTGCCATAAGAGATTAGCTGAGCCAGCTCATTCTGCATATCGCAGAACAAAACATTTGTGAACAGGTACCAGCCGAATATTTGGCACATCATGGTTATCATCGTGAATGCTACCAAAAGTTCACGGCAAACTTAGGTCGTCTAAAGGGTCAGGTAGCAGCAGCTAACGAATCATTTGTTCACTCAACCAAGAAAGGGAGATATTCATCTCAACTAGTTTACAGCTCTTCAATAGAAACAGGAACTGCAGTGAGCCTAGAATATGACTTAAGTTCCAAAGACAAGACGACAGATGTTGCACTGCATCTCCGCAATGATATCAAGAGTGCTTTTTAACTGCTGTGTATGTCCCTTACGATCCCATAGTTTTTTCTGCATGTCCAAATCGATTGATCAGCGTGATAAGCTCAGCCTTCGGTAACATGGAAAAATACATTCTGAATGTCCTACGAAGAAAATGATACCACTCGTGGATGGTCTTGGGGGGGGGGAGTGCATGGGGGCTATCGTAGCTCATGTCACTTAAGTACTATCGAGAATTGAGTACATGAGCCTTCAAAGTGTCCATTTTTAAAATGTATTTAGCTGAAGAAAGACAATCTTCTAAACTATGCAGCTAAGACTTTATATACCGAATTATATACGTTTATACCCATAACGTTCCTTAACTGCATTTAAAGAGACTCTTGAAAAAAACACTTAGCGGACTCCTTGCCTTGTGGTTAGGATAGAATTGCTCCAAGATCTAACAAGAAAATACGCTACCTCCAAACCTCACTTTTTTTGGCGGTGATCGTCAGATTTTCCTCTAGGGACGTTAGGGATATAACAGTATTTAAATCAATTCGATAAAAGCGATTTGCCCATTCCTATCTCAAATACCCTGTACGGTATTCTTTTTTTAAATCACCCTTTTGCAATTCGTCTAGACTTCAATGTCCACAGAAACATGATTTTTATAACCAATATTTCTAGATATACTATATTAATTCTGAAATAATGGTTTTCATTCAGAACACAATACTTATATAGCCGAGCAATTATTTAGGGTATAATAAGGACTAGGAGATGTAAACGACACAAATGTAGATTAATGTCCCGAAAGTCGAAAAGGTGTGCAACGAAGAAGTATCCATGACATATATGAAGCTTAGATATTATTCTCGTCCTCCTAATCTTTCGCTCGTCGTCATCATCGTGCCATAATCGCTCCTCTCATTTTGTTTCTCCCATAAATCTTCATAAATAAACAAAAACAAACCGGAGTCATCTTTTTATTAACCATTCATCACTTCATGATACAGGTTCCGGAGAGATATGGTTGGATGATGTGGATTGTACTGGGTCGGAGTCATCTCTATCTAACTGTGACCATAATGGATGGGGAGTACATAACTGCGGTCACGGTGAGGATATTGGATTACAATGCGCACCAGGTACGTCATGACGGTTCCGGAAGAACATAACACATTTAATTTTTCTAACAACAACGGGTATTTTAAAGCAATATTAGCACATTTTTTTAAGAGCGCCCCCAATTGTTCAAAATATTTGAGATTTTTACACGGTTGCATTGGTAACTGGCTAGTAAACCATACCTGTGAGTGGCTAAGCTCGAAAATCTCTGTCTCACAAACTAAGGAATTTTGTAATTAGAATAATTATTATCGTAATCCCCGATAATAATTCAACGGCTGCTGGAAACGGCCTTCCAATGTGAAATAGCCGGGAAATAGCGCCATGTACGTGTCTACGCTCATCCATTAGTTGTTTTATTGTTTCAGGCAAGTCAAGTTAGAGGTTATTTTCTCGAGGTGGCACTATTTCATCATGGACGGACATAAACGTAGCATTTCCAGCTCTGCCGTTAAGGCCAATCTGGGATCCAAATTCTAATTACAAAATCGCTTCTTTATGACAAATACGCATTTTTAGCATTCACGTTCGCAGGTATAGTTTCCTAGACAATCACCAACGTAACTGTGCCAAAATATCAAATTTTGAAAATTGGGGGCGCTCTTCAAAAAATGTGCCATTATTGCTTTAAGTGTCGAAGACCATTACGCACCTTCAATTTGGATTTCCACTTTGCCCTAGTCTTGCAATAGGATAATCTTTAGAAAATTCAAAATCCGTTACATCAATAAAGTTCAACAATAAATAATTTGAAACATTTTATACCAATATTTCATAGCTATACTAAATATAAATGAATTTAAAGCAATAACAGCACATTTTTTTTGAAGAGCGCCCCCAATTTTCCAGATATTTGGATCAAAGTTGCATTAGTAATTGACTAGTAAACAATACCTGTGAGTGGTAGAGCTCAAAAAATTTAAAGTGTTGCAAAGAAGGAATTTGTGTAATTAGATACTTAATTATCGAGATCTCCCTGAATTCAGGGGCTGCTGGAAACGTCCTCCATGAATAGTCGGGAAATGCACCCTGTCGTGTCTAGCTCTCCATTAGTTTGTTCCTTCAGTTCAACAAGTCCAAGTTAGAGATCATTTTCATGAGGTGACACCTTCACAATGAACGGACATAAATTTGGCATTCCAGCTCCACCATTAAAGTACAATCAGGGATCCCCGAGTCTAATTACAAAATCGCTTCTTTTATGACAATATACGCATTTTTAAGCATTACACTCGCAGTATATTTACTAGAATTGTCAACACAACTATGCAAAATTTCAAATTTTGAAATTGAGTTTTTTTTTTTAATTTTTTAGGTTTTTTCTTTTTTTAATGATTAAAAAAACACTATAAAATTACCCGCTATTTTGGAATAATTTGAATTAATTAAGATACTGCACTTGAAATTATTTTAGTTGCTCAATTTGTTCTTTTTATATATAGTTTTTATAGTCGAAAGTTTCTCATTCGCCTGGTTCGGTAGTTCAAATGAATCGAGGGTCGCCTAAAATTTACCCATAACGGCCAATGGGGGAACTGTTGTGCCGATTACTACTTTACCGATACTATGGCAACGTTGCCTGTGTCAGCTTGGTACGATGCTGCCCTTCAAGGTTGTCACTGATGACCGATTTGGCACTGGTAAGTGCACTATGAAATTGAAGAACGTGAGTAAAACGAAACGAACCTCATGCAAGAAAGAATGTAGCGGTCTAAGGATATTAAGTTAAAAACTCAAGTTTAACTTAAAGGTGCTTGTTAATGTCAGATCGTCTTTGGGTACCCCCATGATTTACCCGGAATAGTATCAATTTTGATATCAGATGAAAGGCTATTTTTCCTCTCATTGTCCTTCTGAAATTTCAGCTTTCAATTCATTCCGTTCTCAAGATACTGACAAAAAACTGCCGTTTTAATGGTCAACCATCATCTTATCCAGTACTGAATCGGGCGTTGCACTGTGCATATCGCGTCTAGCACAAACTCGCCAGTTTGTTGCCCACGGTACTTGGTGTGTTCTTCTTCTTATCGTGTCCAAACACTGTGATTCTCAACTATGATCCGCCAGAGATGGGTACAACGTTTGGCTGCTTCACTGAATTCTGCAAGGTCTTTGTTTGTGCATTGTTTGCTCCAACAGTGTGCAGACCAAAGAGTTGCCCTATCTGCGGTACTGTTCCACAACCACAAGCTAGTGCCCTTGATCTGCCTCCAGGTAGCACCCACTTCTGCAAGGAAAACTTTGATCGGCTAGTTCTGGTTCTCAATCTGTTGGGGCAATCGCCATTCAGCGCATGAGGAGTCAGCTCCAGGTGAAATGCTCATCATGTTCATAGCATATTTTACTCTGGTTTGACTTTCAAGTCTTTCTTCCACATAGCGACCTCTTATCTCCTAGAACTGATTCAAGGGTTGGCGTTGTTTTAAGAAACTCCTCTGAGTTATTCCTGTGCTGTTGCAGCAGTCTCTGTCCAGACATAGGGTGCTTCACATTAGATAATTGACAACTGTACTCTTGCATGCTCGCTACACTACGGTGTCCTGGTTGAGCAATTACTGTAGGATGTCTACGTTTTCCGTTGGCGTTGGACGAAGACATCCTGTTATGAGCTGGCAGGAGGCATTTAACTGAAAATCAAGCTTCTTGGCATGGTTATCTTTCCCATACCGGGCATCATACTCTGCACATGATTACATAGGGCAAGTGCCTTCGATCTTAGGATATGTGGGGTGGGCGAGCACCCCATCTGTGCCAGTGGTTTGTTCAGATATTATTGCGTTAAAACATCCTTTACTCTTCGGCTTTTTGATGTGAGTCCTTGTAAGAGAGAGAGATAGTGCGAGTCGCAAGTAACTCCCCTAGTAACACGTGTTTCACAGTGCTCCAGGGAAGTACCAAGATCAGGTTACATTACGGACGTTTGGCTTCACGGTTGTCGTATATGGAAAGCACACACCTTGGTCTTGGATGGATTGCACGTAGGTTGTTTCCTCTAGTAAGGAGGGAGTTCATCCAAGCTTTTTTGGAGAGTCTCTCTTCAACCACTGAATCTGATCTGTGACTAATTCCAGATCGTCAGCAATATAAACGACAGGTTACTGCACTCCTAGGGTGGTGGTTGGTATAGATTTTTAAACTGAGAGGTGCAGCACGCTCCCTTGTGGTAGACCATTCTTGAGCTTACGACGGCCATCGACCTCTTCTCCTCCTAGCTGAACAAGACATCCTGTTTGAAAGGCAATCCTTTGATAGCTCAGTCAGGCTGATGTCCTGGTGAGTTCCAAAATGTTCTGGCATCAGGCATCTGTGATTAACAGCCGTAAGCTGCTGATAGATCAACGACAAACTCCGTACATTCCCTTTTCAAAACTCAATCCTCGATGTGTTATTTGTTGAGTACTGGCTAGTTTGTAGATTTGCCTGGCCGGAGACCTGCTTGTTCTGGTATGAAGTGTTCGTCTATCACAGGTGCGATACGGTTGAGCAGGAGACGTTCAAAGAGCTTGTAGGTATGGCTGAGGAGTGATGTTGGTCTATAGTTCTTAGGATTAGATGGATCTTTCCCAGGCTTTAGGAGTGCCATAACATGTGATTTCCTCCAGATCTTTGGGAACCTTTGGGAAATAAGGCAGCAATTATATAGCTCAAGAAGCCATTCCTTTGCTACTGGGCCGAAGTTTTTCAGGTGCTCAGTTGAGATATTATCAAGGCCACTGCTTTTCTGGTTGAAGTTTCCAATACCGGATTCCAATTCCTCCTCGTTGAAAGGGCGGGTGAAACCAGGGTCGCCACTAAACCTCTTTCGGTCTAGTTTGATCTTGCCATTTAAAAGCAGTTGGTGGGCAACTTGATTGGGTGCAATATTTGGCTGCTGTGGAGGTTCTGTTGGATCCCCTTGAAGCTTTCGGATGGTAGACCATGCTTTCTTGCTGTTATGGGCCATATTGGTGGATTCAATTAAAGTATGTCAGGTTTTGATATTTTCCTGGGAGATCCTCTCCGAAGCTTCCTCACCTTTAGCAGTTGTTTTAGCTGAGAAAGGGTCAGCTTCAAACATGGTAGTATACTCTTGATATTCTTCAGCACATTCCTTGGAAAGACCTGGTATATATTTCGTCCTACAGCCTCTGGGTATGAATCTCCGGGCAGTCTTGTTCACTAGTTGGGCAAAATTGTCATAGTTATGGGGTTTTGGAGCAATCCTCTTCACGTTATGGTCCAAGTCATCAGTGAATCCTTGCCAGTCTGCTTTTTCTATAGTTAAAGCGACGCTTAAAAGGCCCTTTGCTTGGCACGGTACCTGGTAGCCTGTGCATACAATTATCAGGCTCTTATACCAAGTAGATAACACGATACACAAAATCGGAACAAGCACCTTTAAAGTTAAGTCCTCTAAGATATAGATTTCCCGGTCAATTTTGCACTTGTATCAACAAAAAAATAAATTGGCAATTAATGTCGCACGTTTTGGGTCTACCGGTCCAAATCTTAAGTACAGTTTCGTATTATGAGCGCTCTATTCGTTAATCAATATGGTTGTACCATGGAAGAAAGAGATAAGAAGGAAGCGCATCGAACCACTTGACTTTTGAACGATCTATCTGCCGCCAAATAATTTCAATTGTTATTCATATTCTTTCAAGTGGCCCTCCGAGGATAATCCTAATCCGATTTTCTCGCTCGGGAAAATTCGCAGTTCTTGGTTTTTTCTTCATTGCATAAAGATCCCGGGTCATCGGGAATCAGCGAATGAGCACGCGATGAATGCTGCGAAGTAAATACTCAAACTTATGGCGGCTTACGTGGAAACACGCCCGGGGTGGGGGGGTTCTTGGATTTTGGTGGGAACCCTTTCGTTCCGAAAAAAGAGTGACTATAGTGCAAAGGCAGAGGACTACCGCTACTGGTAATCAAATTCACAATAATCAAGTTCTGAGTCCGCTAGGGGTACAAATTCTGTTGTTGTGATTGTGCTAAGTTTCAATGAAAAATAACCTAATATGATCAGCACAATAACTCTAAGTGGTAATTTTATCTTGCGGTTTTAGCAAAAGTGTCATTCTTGTATATGGCTATTTTAAATGTGTATCATTTTTCATGTAGTGAGAAAACAGGTGTCCCGCAAGGGGAGACTCTCACTGCAAATTTCTTTCAATCTCAAGCAATATCTTTGTTCATCATAGAATCCAGCAAAAAAGAAT
Source organism: Ophioderma brevispina (assembly GCA_023653785.1). Lineage (NCBI taxonomy): Eukaryota > Metazoa > Echinodermata > Ophiuroidea > Amphilepidida > Ophiodermatidae > Ophioderma > Ophioderma brevispina. The sequence continues at coordinate 90,060 of JAMKCH010033592.1, forward strand.
ATGTAAATAATTATGTAATAATGCAAGTAAAGTGAAAAACTTATTGCTACCATATTAATGGTGTGTTTTGCGATCGTCTATGGGACCCCTGATTTACCCGGACCGGTAGTAGTTATCGATTTTGATATCTGGATAAAAAGGCCGTAATTTTATCATCTCGTTCTGAAATTGAGCCCCAAATCCATTTCATTCCAAGAATCTACAACAACCGCCGTTTTTAATGGTTAATCCACTAACCTATTGCCCCAGTAATGAATAGGTCTTTGAATATGCAGTATTACTTCTACTCTCCAACAACGGCAAGTGTCGTTTCTCATCGATACTTGATGGGGCGTTTGTGCAAGTTACCAGGCTCTCATATCAAGTAGGAGACACAATAGACAAACAATCGAACAACACCTTTAATCAAAAATATTTTGCATACAAGTAAAAGATGTTTAATAGTCATTATAAGTGGAATTTTAAAAAATAGCCGTATATAACGGGAAAATACTAGTGGAAAATATATTTAAAAATAGCACGGTTCAGTAAAGGGTCATACTATTTGTACAGTTAGGTGTATTATTTCACTGAAAACTATAATTTCACCAAAGCTGGTCCCATTAGGCGGGTATATTTTAACTGAAAAATTGGTTCCCTTTAGGGGTGACTTTCGGAACCCCTGGAACGAGCATGGGTGTCCAACGAAAATCTAAGACGGCCACCCCCCCCAGGGCAAACGTTAAATGTAGTTAAAACTTTCATCCTTAATTCTCACAATGGGCAGTCTTGGAAATAAGCTGAACGCATAACGATGTGGTACAAAAACACTGCGTATTTAACGAAAACAGCGAAAAATACACACCGGGACGAGAAACAGGCGGAAATGGAGAGAACCGGAAAATGTTGTATATGCAAATACTTTTGCACTTTTACGTGTTCGTTGATCAGAGTTTTTCAAAAAATTCTCCAGTAATGATGCTTGCCAATAAGCGATTGCGGCCGAGGGATTACGATCAAATGGTCGCTGGTTGAATCTTCCCTTTTTGCGGGCGGAAGCGAGCGCGAATGGATGAACAGATTAAAAGGTCGGATGGCTGAAGTCGATGTGCTTCCTTCTGATCTCTTTCTTCACATGGTTGTAAGCATAAACATTTAGCTATGATAAAGTTCGTCTTATGCGTTCAATTTCGCTCTATTGCATTTATTTAGAAAAATCGCCAACGTTTTCGCTATATATACGTAAACATGTTTAAAAAGCGACTGGCTCCTAGATTAGTCATCAGTATGTTGTGGACACCCTATCTCTATCTGCGTTTTCGTGACACCACAGACCTGTTTTGTTCAGATTATATGAGGAGTGTCAAATCTTTTGGACCGGAGGGGGTATGAGTAGGTTGGAATAGGGATGTGCCTTCCGGAGTCTTGGGGTACGACCCAATAGCCATACCCAACTTTTTGCCAAAACCACACAAATGGGACCAATAGGCTATACTTAGAAATACAGGATACGATTTGAGGCCAAAATTAACAAAAATTGCATTTTCTCCTAAAAATGTACAATTTTTAGCAATTTTGAAAGTTTTAGTTTTGATCTCAGATTGAGGAATATTTGGATTAATTTTCAACAATACTTTAGAAAGTTAGTTTGATCTTAAGATGAGGAACGGAAAATTGGAACTCATTTTCAAAACAAATTCTTTGTATAATTAAAAAAAAAGCATATCTATTTCTATACCAAAATTGGCATGAAAAAGGGTCATTATAGTCGCAGAGAACGTTCATGGGGACCGTGCAGTTGAGTAGATACACACATTTTTTTGCTGAAAATGATAGATTAGGGTGGGTAGAAAAAAAATTTGTCGTGTTTTGCCACTCGGGGCATTTCTTGGGCATTTGAGAAATCCAGATGGCGCCGCCATAATTATAATTATGTATTAACCCTAATTATAAAACGATTGGAGTTATTAGAATATAAAGGATCCAATGACCAAGTGTATGGCTACTCAAAATGGAATGCCAAAATCCAAGAATTTAAAAATATGCCCTATTATAAACAGCAAATACCTGAGATATTATTATGGTGGTAGACACAATAAAATGTATTTCTGCTACTTTTAAAATTTGCAACAAAGAAAAAGTCAATACAAGTATGGCAGACAAAAACGGAACATCCTCAAAAAAATACTCTGACACAAATTTTAAGTATTGACACCTCGTCAAATCGAAATAATCGAAATCATGTGTTAATGACATTGGAAACGTACCTTTGATCCTAAACCAATGTCAACATAACTTAATAAACTAATATTGGTGCAAAATTGTCAAAATACCATAGGAAAGTACATTTTTCACATTATATTGCACTCAATTTATAATTGGACACATTTTTATTTATCGGGATTACCTGGTAGCACTTGGTTATGATCATAGGGACTTTCTTAATTGTTTCATTGACACAATAGATGTATACGTGAAGGTAATATTTAGAAATTTGTGTCAAGTATTTTAGAGATATCACGTTTTTGTCTGCCATATTGATTGACGTATCTTACAACTTTTAAAAGTAGTATCAAAGATACATTTATTGTGTTAACAAATATAAGTACTTCAAGTTTATTTTTATCGCCAGGTATTTGCTTTTGTCATGGGCATCTTTTAAAATATTAGACTTGGCTTCCATTTTTGATTTGAGTAGTATGACTCAATGTAGAAGGCCATGAACTTGTTCATGGGGGTCTGTAGTATATAGTAACTCCTATGTCGATAATATGAGGGTGAATAGTTAATTATTTTTCAAATTTATGCGATGCCATCTTGGATTTATCAAAATGCCCAAGGATGCCCAGGTCGCACCCGACAGATTAGTATTCTACACACCCAATCTACCCCATTTTCAGCAAAAAAATTTGTATATACTCAATGTACGGGCAGGCCATAACTTGGACCATATCTCTCCGCAGTACTATACCAAAATGCTAAAAATGAAGACCAAGTTTGCTTGCTACGTCCTTCTATGGTAATTTGTGTTGAGTACCCATCCACCGGACAATAAGCATATGGATACAAATCTGTTGAACTATCATTGCGGCTAAGGGTGGGTGTATTGGGGATTAAAGCATGTTAGATGGCATGGTGTGTGTTTGTTTTTGGTTTCCTGCTTGGGTGGGCTTGTGAATGTATGTGATGGGGTGTTGGGGTGTGTGTGTGTGTGTGTGTGTGTGGGGTGTTGTGTGGGTGGGTGGGTGGGTGGGTGGGGGTTAGTAAGTACTTGGCTCGGTGGGAGCGCTGTGTGAGGGTTGTATGAGTGTTGTAGTGTTGTTAGGTATGATTTAGATTTCGTTGGTTGTTATGTGTTGAGAGTATTGATGAACTTTTTGAGGAGATTTGCATTTTATTTTTTTGGAGAGTACCTTGCGGGCCGCACACGTGCTCTGGCGGGCCGAAAATGGGCCGCGGACGCCAGGTGGACACCCCATGTAATTATCTCATGGATGTTTGCTTGCAAGAGAGTTTTACTCGAAAAGTCGTCACAAAAACTACAAGTGCAATTCAGCACTTGCTGGCATCCTACTCTTGCCAACTTGACGGTCGATTAATTTAATTAACACACACTATCACTAGTTTTCATAGTTATGGGGATTGGGAGCAATCCTTCACGTTCTGATCCAGGTCATCAGTATAAAGCTTGCAGTATAAAGGCTACCCGTAGCGCCGCCCACTATCATCCATTTTGCATAACTACATAGCCATGAACATTAAAGCCCTGTTTACCTGTATAACATAATCAAGTCGATCGTCGAGTTATTACCAGATGGAGTTTTTGCCCATGTTTACGCGTTGGTTGGTGGAACTAAGTAATCACTTTTGTAGTTTTATTTATAGTTTTCAGGAATTTTAATAAAAGGCATTTCTGATTAAGGAAATAAAGACATTGGATCTAACATTACTTTTATAGTACAAAATAAACGCGTCATACCTTAATTCGTTATCGTTTGTATTTTTTTTACTACAGTAATTAGTTCCGGAGAAATATGGATGGACAATGTAGGATGCGCCGGTATTTACAGAAAATTCCCTTGGCATGATTGTTCTCATAATGGATGGGGATATGATGAATGTCTCATTCAGAGGATATCGGTATCATTTGCTCACAAGGTATAAGTTTCTCAAAATGTCGCGACAGAAAATAAATGTTTAACCCTCGTACATATCAATAGATTCCAAGGTTTAAAATGTCCCTTTTGAAACACAAAACAAAATGACCCTTGGCACCAAAAATGATCTTCATTTTTATATCCAATTACGTCCACAGAGGAAAATGGCTAGCAACTTGACGATCACTGCAAAAAAAGGACGGTGGGGGGTGGGTTATTTGTGTTGTTAAGAATCTGGGGAGCACTTTTCCCATTAAACCCACAAGGCAGGGGACCGCTCCATGATTTTTGAAAAGTGGCTTTTAAAATGACATTTGGATTTAAGGGATGTATTAACTAAAAGTTTTTTTTTATTCGTTGAAATTTAATTATTGGTTGGAAAATTTGGAATGTACCGAAACAATTAACTTACTAAATTATTAAATTCCTTACTAAATGGCTGGGTGATAACAGTTCACGTTCACCGATGATTTAAAAAAAAAGAGTTTTGAACAATATAATTCATGTAATATAACACGGTCACGAAGTACAACAAATTTGTCTTTTGACGTCCGCCGCCGCGAAAATTACGAAATAAGTACATGTAATTATTTAAGCAAAAGTAAACTTACGAGATTGAATGATTTTTTAACTGATAGGAAAAATGTCATATTGAAAGGTGCCAGTTGAACGAAAAGAACACCCTCTCATAGGGGTTATCAAGAATTGATTACAGTGTAGGTTCCAATACAAGCACGTCAAAGCCCAGACACTCTCAAGCCGATGTACATAAGTTGTCGTTGGCGTTCCGATTGATAATTGATCCCTGCAAGCTTCTGCACCTAGCGTGTCACTTTGACTTACATTCATCTAGCAGGTTGAATTTTTCAAGCTGGCGCCTGTGGTGCCTTGTATGTGGAATGTGGTGTGTGTGTGGGGGGGGGGGGGGGGCTGCAGGGCAGGCCACGACTCCTCTTCGATTTGGGTATTTGGGATTTCCAAACGTTAATTTTATGGAATTCTGATCTTAGCACCACAACCTACTCTATAACGTGTATCCACTGCCTCTAATTTCTTTCCTGCAGTTAAAAGTACGTTTTTAAAATAAAAAGTGAAAAAGTTAAGAATTAAATCAAGATAGGTTAACATTTCGTAGCTTGTCCTTTTTTTTAAACCGAACGGTTAAAGCACAAAAACCGCGTGAGTTTAAAATCACTGTCACGTCGCCGAAAAAACGCGCTATGTTTTGAAAAACCCACTGTCTTTAATAAGCAGGAGTTGTAAACTCCAAAGTGGGGCCCATTTTAGGAGTTTAATAGTCCCACCCTACATACCCCTACATCATACATCACGGAAAGCTTATTGATTATTTCTACTTCAGATTAGCATGATGTGAAATTGCCTGGGTGGGCCGAAGGTTTTTTGGGGTCATTTTAAGCCAAAACATACATTTTTGGGCAAAAAAATTGTGATTTTTGAGATTATTGGTATTTTTGACATCTATAATAAATGCCCATCTATGTAAATAGGTTTCGAACATAGATTGCGTCCCAGAAGCCCACAGTAAGCTTCTAAAGTTGTGAAATATACAGGAAGTATAGGCGATATGGGGAAAATATGCGTTTTCTCCAAATCATGTTTCAAAACCTGAAAAATAGTTAAACTTGTAGCCGAAGCTTCAAACATGTATGTTTTATTCTCCAAATTGAGCTGAAGTATATTTAGATATCATTGGCATTCCGTTAGGTATGATGTGAACTTGCAAGTGGGCCGAAGGTGGGGTTTTTGGGCCATTTTAGCCAAAAAAAATCATTTTTGGGCAAAAAAAATGATTTTTGAGATATGGTATCTTTTGACATCTATATAACAGGCCCCATCTATGGAAATAGGTTTCGAACATATATTGCGTCCCAGAAGTCACAATAAGCTTCTAAAGTTTGTAAAATATACAGGTCAGTATGAGGCCGAATTGGGTGAAAATATACGTTTTTCTCAACTTCATGTTTTCTAAAAAACATTGAAAAATAGTTGAACTTTTAGTTAGCATTCAAAATGTTTGTGTTTTATGCTCTAAATTGAGTTGAAATTACTTGAGCCTACCATGGCATTCGGAGTAGGTATGATGTGGAACTGCCAATATGAGCCAAAGGGGATTTTTGGGTCCTTGTAGTCAAAAACCTACATTTTTTGGTTAAAAAAAAGAAAAATTTTGAGATATTGATATTTTTGACATCTATATACATTGCCCCATCTATACAAATAGGTTCAGAACTATGTTGTGTCCCAGAAGCTCACAATAAACTCTAAAGTTTACAAAAATAAACAGTAAGTATAGGCGATATTGAGTGAAAATATAGGATTTTTCTCAAATTTGAGGTTTCTAAAAGCTGAATAATAGTTAAACTTTAGTTACCATTCAAAAACGCCATGTTTTATGCTCTTAAATTTAGCTGAAAATACTTGAAATACACTTGGAATTCAGTTTAGGTATTATGTGACATGTCAAATTGGGACCAATTTCGTCAAAAACATGGCGTTCCTGGACAAACAATATGATTTTGAGCATAATGGTTATATATGTAAGTCGATTTAGGAACTATGTTAATGCGGGGCCCATGCACTGGGGGGAAAAGCGGAAAATCGCAATCAGTCTATAAAAACTCTAAAGATACAGTATTAATTGAAGAAATTTAACCGTGATTCTTTGCAATTGTATGCGATTTTGATATGATCTTGTGAAATGTCATCAATTCTCAAATCCTCCAAGATTTTATAATTTCTCAAGACCTAATAAAACCCTATGTGATTTTAAAAATCCTGGGCAATTTACAAATTTCTTATGCGATTGGATGAGTTTTTTAGGGCAGATTTTTTCAAAAGAGGATTCCCCCCCCCCCCCCCAATTTACTGCTACAAAGATGGGGAGGGCAAAAAAAGTAAATTTATTTTTTGGGAAAAACCCTAAGATTCTACTCCACTCGCAAAAAATCGTTTTCCTTTTTGAGGCTTTTTTAGGTTTGTATTTTTCATTTGCCTTTTTCATATTTTCGTATTTTTTTTATATTGTCTTTTTCAAAGATGGATTTTGTTTGGATATTATATCATCATATCTGTTTCGGGCATGCTGCAAATCACCTTTTACTAAGTTAGAAGTTGGCTCATTCATAATGATACTGAGAAAAGGAGCAGCATTTTCATGCAAAGATTCCTTTTTAATGAGGTACGAGGAATGAATTTAATTTAATGCTGAAATGCACCTTTATTGCAGGATATTCTTATAAATTAAAAAATTATATTGTAATTTTTGGAGATTTGTGAATTGGTGTTATGTCCGATAAATGGGCATTTTTTTTTCGAAATTCAGTTTTTTTTTAAAAACCTGCCATATTGATATATAATCATAGATATCCCTGATATAATGCTATATGAACGGGCAGCTCCTGTTCTTCGGGGTACAACATTGACAGCATCTCATCATCATTCACCCTCAAAATGATTTTATAAGAACACCAAATGTTTTCAGTCACCAACTTGCAAAAAAGTATAATTGCAACAAAATTAATGGACACATTTGGGACCAATGTACTGTGCATGGAAGCTTAAGGTATCAATAAGCATTGGCACAAAAGCATGACTTATTTTGTCATGGATGATCTCGTTGGGACCATGGTCCTTATTTCCGACCCCCTTTCCTTTTCTTATCGGGTGCGACCCCTTGCCTGTCCTCTTTGCCTTCTCAAATTTGTTCAGTGTCCTCAGAAAATTTATCTAAATTGTCTTTTTTTTTTATTGGTTTCCACTCTTACATTTAAGTGCATGCCTTTTACCATGATTCTCTTACCCGGTCTGAATAAAACTATGTCCCACTATCCTAACAAATAGTTAAATTTGAGCTCAACATGAGAAATTACAAGCTAATTAATTGAATGCAAGTTGTTAAAATTAATTTTGATGACATATTAAACCATTCATACATTGTGCTACATCTATATTGTAGCACTTAAAATAATATGGGCAAAAAGCAAATGAACATGCAGCAGGACCCATAGCAAGGATGCAAAGTGTGCAGCAGCCAACCAAATCACCCACAGACAGCCAAATACAAAAGAAAATGCATCAAAATGGGGCTAATGTAAACAATTCATTTATTTTGACATATTAAGAAAACGTGCATATTTTTAGACCAAATAAAAATGCCTCAGAGATAGAAAGAGATAGAAAATTTCATTAAAAAATAAAATCGATCCCAAATCGATATTTTTAACTATAATTTGACAGTCAAATATGGTTTGCAACTGTTTTGACTATACCATTTGGCCCGATATGAACCAACTAACTTACACAATTTGTATACATACCGAAATAATTTTAGTTATCATGTAATATACATAATCATGAATGTAATATTTTCTCGCTGTAACTTCTTTAGTATAAAAATACCAACATCTTTTTTAAAAAAAGAATTTCACATACATCTGAAGTCCCGGAAAGGGGGGGTCACTGTCAAGGGGATATTATGCAAGACCAAAGAAACACGTAAAAAGGGTATTTTTTTAAGATTGTGCACGATACATACGTAACGTGAAAAGGGCAGCAACACTTACATGATTATATGACCCAAAATCACCTTTGGCCCATATTGGCAATTCCACATCATACCTAATCTGAATGCCAATGGTAGCTCAAGTATTTCAGCTCAATTTAGAACATAAAACACAGAAGTTTGAATGCTAAGCTAAAGGTTTACTATTTTTCAGGTTTTAGAAACATCAATTTGAGAAAAACGTATATTTTCACCCAATATCGCCTATACTTACTGTATATTTTACAAACTTTAGAAGCTTATTGTGAGCTTTTGGGACACAATATAGTTCTGAAACCTTCTTACATAGATGGGACATGTTATATAGATTAGATGTCAAAAATATCAATATCTCAAAAATCATTTTTTACCCAAAAATGTATGTTTTTGACTAAAATGACCCAGAATCACCTTTGGCTCATATTGGCAGTACCAAATCATACCTAATCCGAATGCCAATGATAGATCAAGTATTTCAGCTCAATTAGAGCAAGGTTGCCCCCCTGACGACTTGGCCGGGACAAAATGTGCAAAAATCATGCTAAATCAGCGGTTTTTTTAGCCCCTGACCGGGAAAAATTGGACTTTTGACCCCCCTGAAGGGAAAATTTCCCAAAATGGGAAGCCCCCTCAGAGCGGCCGGCCCGTTACGCTCCACTGCCTTGTGTGTGTGTGGTGTGTTGGTAAATGCTTTGATGTCCAAAGTATTTCAAGGTGTCAAGCGCTGGTTACAATCAGGGCTATAATCTGATAGTCTATTATTAATACTTTGCCACAGCACTCATGGTTGAATACTTATTTGGAGCTCCCCATATTATTCAAATGATTTTTTTTTCCAGGCAATTAAAAACAATTCTTAAATTTCTGGTTAATGTTTGTAATGGTTTGTGAAATATAGTTTTTTAAAAAGATGTGCAAAAAAATTGAAAAATGCGCTCTTCCAATTTGGGAAGCTAAAATGGCCCCTTTAAGTAAAAAACAGCAATTATAACATCAGAAACCTTCAAAAAGAGAATTCTTGTCAGACAATATAGATGATATTATTATTCCAAACCCAATATGATCAAATTCCATTATTTAATAAATTTCACTTTTGATAGCATCAGGCGGTCATCTGGATTTTAACATTTCGGCTGGGGAATCCTGGATATCAACTTTTTTTTTCCGGTCTTTTTCTGACATTATGTCAGTAACCCATAAAAAGCATCCATAGTGGTGTGATGCGTCCATAGATTACCTTTGGCTGATTTGAGGTGATCTGGAAAGTTCCGGTGAGAAGTGATGGGTTAAATATGTGCATCAGAGGACAAATGATGTTATCATATGCTTTGTTAGCAATCCCAGGTTCGATCTTGTCGGTACCCGCACTGTTTACCAGCTTTTAACAGGTGGCGAAGTTTGGTGCATTTCATCACCAGTAACTGGATTCAGGAACATTGAGGGAAATGTGTTTTTTGGAAGGTGTTTGTTAAATGGGTTTACTTTTGTGGGTGGAATTTTGTTAGCTAAGATTTTTTTTTTTTTTTTTTTTGCCCAGGGTATTGAGTGAATCGTTGAATGCGTTAGCTATGTCAAGAGGGTCAGTTATCTGTTTATTATCTGAGTGAAAAGTGTCAGGATTTGTTTTAGTGGAATACCTTCCCTACCTAGAATGTTGTTGAGGACTGTCCAGGTTTTGTGAGATCATTTTGAGTTTCTGAATTTGTTCTGTTTTTTGTTTTTTCTTGGCAATTCGAATATGTGAGTTAATATTTGTTTTGTATGTTTTGTATTGTTGTTTGGTTTGCTGTGTGTTTTTCTTCAGGTATGTTTTATGGAGGCCGTGCTTGTGGGTTGATTGACTGGGAATTGCCTGTTGTCATCCATGGGCTGTTTGGTTCCGATTTTTTTAGGGTCTTCTTGGTAAGGGGAATGATCGTTGTAATGTTTTTCGTATAATTGTAATGAGTTTCTGTACCCATGTTTGGGTCATTTTCTTGTGAGGATATGTTCCCATTATTCAGTGTGAGTCTACGTTAAATGTGCGAATGTTTGTGATCTCTGTAGTCACGTTTAGTGATTGTTGTTTTTGTGGCCTCTTATGCTTAAGTGATGTAATGAGGACTATTGGGCCGTGATCTGTATTGTCAGGTGACAAATATTCCTGGTGTGGAGTCTGTGGCAGTGGAGTTGGTGATAATGGATTATCAATGAGCGTGGCTGTGTTTATGCGTAAATTCTTGTAGGTCTGATTAATTTTAGGAGATAAAGTTTGGCAAGGATGTTGTGATAAAGTCATTAATGTGTGGATAGTGGAATAATGAGATATGACATTAAAGCACCGACAATATGACATCACACGGTTGGTTTTATTTAGTTCGGCGAGAATCTGCTCTAAACTATGTTAAAATTTTGGATTGTGTGTTCATGCAGTCTGTAAATAACTCCGTCAGTTATGTGTTGGGTCTATTGTTGTGTTAAGTGTTTGAATTTCGACTGAAAAGTGATCCAATTCTGGTTCTGGTGTTGTGTCGATGATTTGGTATAGAGGTGATTTTTTTATGTACAGACCAACTCCCCTTCCCTCTGCCAGTGAGTGCTCCTGAAATGTACTGTAGCCATTAAAGTGAGCTGGTGATTTGGTTCAGTAAGCATGTTTTCTGGAAATGCTAAGACAGAGAAGGAGTGGTTGAGGTGATCAATGAGTTTAGTGAGTTTCCTTCATTGATTTGTGATACTACGGGCAGTTGAAATTGAATATGAAATGGTCCGGATGCTGGTTTTATTAGTTGTGTTAAAGCTGTCGTCAGTGTGATAGCGGGAGTCAGATCATTAGTTATTTGTGATGTGTGAAGGATGGTGGTCACAGTTATGGAGATGATATGGGGTCTGTGAGTAACGGCTTGATGCAAAGGAATTAAGTTTGGATGATGTCCAATTTAGTGTTGGTGAAAATTCAATTATATGCGCGAAAGTCTTCTTCGTGAATCTGCGTTTAAATGCAGTTCGTATATAGGGCATGGCTTAGCATACTTGAAACGTATCAGTCAAATGAAATAATAGTCGAGGGGGTTTATAAGGGAGAAGAGAGAGAGGGAGAGAGAGAGAGAAGAGAGAGAGAGATAAGAGAGAGAGTGTGAAAGATAGGGAGGAACTTGAGAGCTTGGATGGATGATGTAGGTTGAAAAAGGAAGAGAGTTAGAAGAGGCCGAATGAGGAGGCGGTAGATCAAAAGTGAGCATAACCTGTAGACAAGATGTGTTGACAAGTTCAGACAAGACGAAAGTAAAAAAAGCACGCACATAGGTCCAAACAAACAGGGGCTAAGGAATCAATGCTAATTATTTAAACAGAAAACTTACGACCGCATTTTGTACAAAATACAACAATTGGGGTTGCTTTACAAACAGGGTAATATAGTTAACAGAAAACATTGATTAAATATTATTTTATACATAAACTAAGATACTAATAATTTTTTACTTTTTTTAAATTTTCAATTCAAAGTTGTTTGCATGTTTTGATTTTATTTTAAATGACACCTTCCTTATTGCGTGTTGTGTTTGGCCTCTGTTGCCTCCCTTGTATTTGTTATTCATTTTTTTTACAATGTTGATTTAAAAAATAAAAATGAGAATTAACAGCAAAAAATTGTGTTCACGGTCTGTCTTTATTCTGCCCCACGATTTCTGCATTTAAAACAGTCTTAATCTATTACTGTTATTAAATTAACATGTTATGCTGGTGTAAACAACAACAGTAATAAGCTTTTAAACCATGCTCTTTTAAGGTTTTAAACTGGATTCAGTTTAAAGCCAATAAGCATTTCTAATTTTTTAAAAGTTAAACAACTATGTTTATCACTGACAAACTATTTCAAAGGTAAAAGCTTTAAAAACTGCTAGAAGGGAGGCTATTTATATCAAAAATGTTTTTAAAAAGTTTTAAGATTTCTACACTCACGAATTAGAGTGTGGGTTTCCTACCGAATCATTTTTACCGAAATTCCTATCCCACAAATGCACCAACGATGTACAGTAGATAATAATAAATATCGCATATATATCCTATGGTGTTTTGTGTCATACGGTAATTTTTCTGTCATAACTTGCGAAAACCGTTTGCTGTACATAAATTTTTACCAGTAACGAGTACTCTTTGATTGCCTTGTAATTTGCGCCACAAATTGCGCGTAGTTTAAAGGATCGCACTAAACACGCGAGCGTGCATGGAGTGATGATCACTCGATATCGTTGGGTGGTCATTGTGGGATGAATTTCGGTAAAAATGATTTCCGGTAGGATACCGCCAGGATCCACGATTGAAGCCCTGTTTTAAAGATTCTAGTCACCGACGGCAATTCGCCGCATGTGTAGGGTACATTGACTGAACCTAGTTGAACATGAACTCACGTGCAGTACCACAACCGAAGCAGTACATCACGTGGTGTAACTGTACGGCATGCACCATGCTTGACCGCACCGCAACTGACCTGGCCTTCTTCCAAACACAGTTTCCGCGCATATAATATGACAGCAATCAAGACTCCCATTTGTATTTCCCAATTCAAACTGGTTCCACTGCCTGGAAAATAGCCATGGCATATTTGCAATGTTCAGCATAGTGAACGTTCATGTCACCCCGGACTTAGATGAGACAGTGTGTTCAAAATTGACCAAGTGACACGACACACAAATATTACAATCTCACTATTCAAAAAAAAAAAAAAAAAAACATTATATCGCGCATAATAGACGATTATTTAGGAGTACCTTTTCAACCTCCAATTTCTAGGATTGACTAATGGCGCAAATCCGTTTTTCTCAGACATTAGTACTATGTGTGATATTCTTGATTGGAAAGATGTTAAGAAATGCTATTCTCCACACAAATATTTGATCAATATGACAATATATTTTGGGGCTGGGATGCTTGAACATTTATCGTACAGGTATCTAAAATTATGCCAATATTTTTTTTGCCATGCCCGTTTTAATATTCTTTTTTCACCAATCTTTCTTTCTAAAATTAAAGACACTATCAGTGATTTGCTAAATCAGCAAATCGAAAAAATTATCAAAAATCAGATTTTTGCATGTATGTAACAAGTACAGGTAGCCTAACATACCCTGCAAATGATAAGACCAGAAGCAACCTAAAAAGGACAGAATCGGAGATTTTAGTCATTACTGTCCGTTCGGACACTTACTACAACACGTAATTGAATGGAGAATCGTATCTGGGAACACTGCCGTTTTCTTCCTTTTCTGTCAATTCTACAGCTGGAAAAGGTAACTTATGAGAATTCTACAGACTTATCCTTTACTTTGAAGCTATTCCTGCAAATTTCAAATATTTTTCAAATCACTGATAGTGTCTTTAAATCTGCTTTCTGTATATCTTGACAACCATTTCTGAGATTTTGATACGCAATACGCGATAGTTAAGGTTTATATTGATTCTAAAAGTAATAGGTACTTTCGGTAAATCATGACACTTTACAAACATGTGGAGCATTAACGGTCATTTGCGTTCAAAATGAAAACAATCTGGGTTATTTGCATAGGCAGAGGGACTGACTGGTGGGCTTTCAAGTGAAGGTGGTTAATAAGCATATTGTATGTAAAACCTTCAAAACAAACAACAACAACAAAACAAGGAAAAAAAACAAGCAAACAAACAAAATAAAATTGGAATTGTGTCTTGCGTTGGGTCAATTAATTAATTCTACTATTCTGCAATCTTCCCTTACCATACCCCAGTTGAAGTCTCTATTCGCTTGGTTGGTGGATCCAATGAATATCAAGGACGTCTTGAAGTCTACCATAACGGCGTTTGGGGTTCCGTGTGCGACGATTATTTCACTTATACGGATGGCAATGTTGTATGCAGACAGTTAGGTTACGGGCTTCCTTCCACAATTAATAGTATAAGTCAGTATGGAACAGGTAATTAATGTTATATCAATCTCTCTTCTCAGAGACTTTCATGTTTGTGTATTGTTTTAGAACTTATTATTATCTGTATGAAGCACCTCTAATTTTTTTGTCTCCGCAATTCCAGTTGTTGAATGCAGCTGAAGGGCGTAAATTAATCCCGTTTTTGCCATTTATAGTTGTTTCTCATGTAGGACAAAGCATTGCAAACGCAATTAACAAAGAAAAAACCGATATAACATTCCTTAGATACAGTGTAGAATAGGCGAAAATTCTAAGCTATCCTGTGATACCAATTTATAGAGATCGGATTTTCAATATGACAAATCGAAGAACCATGGCACCCCCTTTGGGTGTGTTGTTACAAGAAATGTCTCAGGTGGACCAGGGTTAAGAGCAATTGTCCGTAAAAATCAACCATTGTAAAATGAAGCAACGGTCCAAAATATTTTTTCTTTATTCTTTCAACAATGATAGGCTTATGGTTGAAACCGACAGAAATGGACTTTATTAATTCACACATCTCGTTGCCATAGAAATGGCCAAATCTGGGAAATTGTCATTTTCCCCGTAGTAGGGCGAGTTGGTGTAACGGTCAAGTCGCTCAACTTTAACCAATGCGGCCCGGGTTCGATTCCCGGTCGAGACAATGTCGTATGTGAATTGCCGATCCATACTCGTCCTCGCAGGTTTTCTCCGAGAACTTCGGTTTCCTCCTACATCTAAAATCGGACTTCTTCGGAAAAATATTTTCCCCCTTGAGGCGTCCCTTGAGTTTAAATGCACATATAGCAGTATTGGGTTCTGCCTTGCAAATACCGAATTTTACAAATAAGTAAAACAAATATTTCCCTCTTTTATCACTGTTTTTTCGGAAACGTCATTCAAAATTACTAACATAAAGAAAGGAGGGATTAATTTTCTTTTGATATATGTGTTTTATGGATATTTATATATTACATCCCAAACATGAAGATAATCATAACGTGTGTTGTTTTCGATATTTCAAATTAAAATTAATAAAATTTTGGAGAGCTCATAAGTCATATGGTAAAGTTTCAATTAAATTATTTTATGAACTTAAACACTTCAGACAATCCCATTTGAAAAATAAAAGAATGAATTGAGAGAAGTATTTAATAACCTACAATGTTGTCAGATATTTCATCATTCCAATTA
>JAMKCH010033593.1:0-37561 GCA_023653785.1 Ophioderma brevispina
TGTGCCCTTTTGGCAGCAAAATGACACAAAAATCATGTTTCAATAAGTCAAGGAGACTATTAAAAAGGGAAAAGGGAATCTCTATTAATGCTGGTCACACACTCCCAGCAAAGGTGTGGGGCTGAGTGCTTTTACCCAATGTTAAAATGGAAGATTAATATGATAATGGTACGTATGACCTTTACATACCTTCTGCATGTGCAACTTGTCCTTAAATGCACATTAACCTATTTGTGCGTTGCACTTCCCAGATAGCAAAGTATAGACCAGTTAACAGCATGTTTGTAAACATGTTAGGGCCCATTTTATCTGAAAATTAGGTTTGCCTACTGTTTACACCTAGGCAATTGCATCTGTTAGAGTTTTAATACTAATGGTCCATAACGATTCACAGGAATGGATTGGCAAGGCAACAAAAGAAGTGACGTAGATGTTCTGGTCCGATACTATAGTCCCAAATTGCGTTCCCAGAGTTAACATGATATTAATTATGTAAATGCTTTTGCTGCAAATGTAGGTTCTAGCTACAGTCCAGTCATTCATCTGACAAACCTTGGCTTCTACCTATGTAAGATCCTGATTAGTGAGAGACAGCAAAGTTTTGCGTCCGTGAAGGACCCTTCCCGGCAAATGGAAATGTTTGCGAACCAAGTGCGTCGCGAGATTGCTAGAGCCAAGAAGAGCATAATAACAGAGTCACCGCAAAAAAGAAGCATCCAGGTAAATGGTACAAACAGGTTAAACTCGTGGCAAACTTAGGTTAACACTGGGAATAACTATCAACCTCCCCAGGTATGACCTAATTGTCTAAAAATTGTTCATGATATCCATGATTGCTCCCCCTCACTACATTAAAATATACCAATGACCTTATACCCGATGGACAAGATCCATATACTCAACCCCCAGTCATGCGGACCACTTGACAATTCAGTGATTGGGCCAAGAAAAATCATATAAGTTGACCCCTTCCAAATGTGCCCATATGAAGTTTTCTTTTCTGAAGAAACAAGATAAGCATCAAGCTCTTTTCAATTGACCAACCTCCACGTCAAGAGGTCCCCCATAGCAAAATAACTGGGTGTCCTGGACACCGTTAAAACATAATTAAAAACATCGTATTAAAAATTTTTGGTTGAGTTACAAATCGCACACCCTGTGGCAAATTATTAACTGTTTTGTAACAAATTACCTTTATCCCGTGTCCTTTTTTTTTACAATTTTCAAAAAGTTATATAACTTGTTTGTACCCATAATGGCATCGACAACCTAGCCCTCCCCCCTTTTTTTGTGTACGGGGTTGACCGCATCATTTTAGTTCTATTCCAGGTGCCGCCCCCCTCTTCCACGCATACCGCCTTAGTAGGGTCCCAAATCACCCCCACCCGCTTGGGTTTCTGAAATATTTTGTCAACAAATTGTTCAATTGTGGGTTAAATCTCAATCCATTTTGGTAAATCATCTTTGTTGCACATGTTTATTAAATATAGTTGGTCACATTACCAATTGAAGCGCAGAGTGGCAAAATCAAACAAAAATGTCCGAGGGTCCGAGATAGTGATGACGTTGCTGAGAGTTGAAGTTGTGAATTATTCAGTGATATGAGATCAGGCAATAACCCTTATACTTCAGACTTTCTTGATGCGTTTTTCAGCTTGCTAGGCAATGTTTTTGGTTGTTACTATACTTTAGATTTGGGGCATTTTCAGACTCTGGTGAGAGACTCACAGCTACTCACTTTCGTCGCTGAAAATTCGACAGGGTTGAATAGTCTAGTCTAGGGTCAAAGTCAAGACTTCAATGAGACCGAGGGAAATGAGAGAAATTATTATGCTGACTGAATAAAGTTCTATAGAATCCCTCATTGAAGTATTGACATAGACTAGCTATTCAAGCCATGTCTCTGGCAATATTTACAAACAAATAACCCACCAAATGGTTTAACAAGTGTTTAGTTTTAAAACCAACCCCATATTAAGTAATAGTATTAATAAACCAAACAATGATTAAAATTTTAACCAAGAACCTGTTTTTAGTTAACAAACTCATTTAACCAACATTGAGAAAATAAGAACTATCCACCATTGTATTAAAGTTGTAACAAACCACAATATTAATTTTTAAATCAACAGCCATTGATAAGGGTTTTTTAAACCAACAACAAATGTTGGTTCCCTCGGTAATCCTAGGTTAATTTAACATTTAACCAATCAAGATTAAAAATTTTATATCAATGTTTTCAACAGACAGTGTATGTCATTCAACAGACTTAATGAGTAACAATACTGTGAAGTGCTTAAGAACAGTCAATCTTTCGACACTGTCATCCACTGAAGCTCCTCAAACATTTCAACTTGCCAACTGATGATCGTGTAACCATCTATTCTGGATTTGTTTGCCCAATGGCTGAATACTACTGCCCTTATATGGAACCCCCTGGGGCTTTTGGTGGCAGAAGATCTTGCTCCTCTGAACAGATCCAGAAAAGGGTCAAACAGGATCATTGATGGCAAAGGCTAACACCTACTTATCATGAACCACTTGCTTCTTTCAATTGTCCCTCTTTGTCCGCTTTCCCTCCCTCCTCCTCAAATCGCCCACCTGCAAGCTCAAAACAAAAACCCCTTCTTAGAAACATGGCTTGTCATCCTTCCTGAAACGGGGGGGCCCGGATTCACCTTCTCAACACTCTCGCACTCAGGCATCACCCTTAATCCTTCCTTCCACTTCATCTGATTCAATGCATCCTCCATCCTCAACCCCACCTCCTAATCATCTCTTCCTCCACTTGCGTCTTCCAAGTCTTCTTTGGATGTCCCATCCTCCTCAAACCTTCAAACTCAAAAAAAAGCCTTCTTAAACTCTTGCATCCTTCCTTTAGCACGTGCCCATACCAACGTACACTACTCCCCTTCACCAACCGGTCACCACTTCCAAACCCAACATCTGCATCAAGTCCTTCGTCTTCATCCTATCCATCAACTTCACTTCACACCGCACATCATCTCATCATTGCCTCCCTCTGCCTTTCTTCAAATCATATATCATTTTCGCGACTCAGTACACTATGTCTCAGCTCCATACAACAGCATCCTGATCTCACACAACTCTTATACAACACCATTCCTTTCATCTTCAAAGGATATCTTTTCCCTTCCAACACTCCCCCCAATTTCCCTAAACCTCGCCCACCCATCCTCCTAGCTATGGGTTTATTACTGTTTTCCTCATTCCTTATGCATCTTTCTTTCTCACTATCATCACCTAACACCTCCTTCACCTTCTGCATTCACCAACCCAAATAATATAATACTAAAGCAGGCATTTATAAAGTTCGCTTACACAATGGTATCACCAGCGCTGGACAATTTATTATTATTACGCCCTGCCGCTAGGAAATCGTCACAATCATTTCGCTTCATCAGACGCTGCTCTAAGACATGCCTTACAAGCGCCATGCCTATCGGCACTTACATTGTAATACCCCCACATATCAGCTCCCCAAATTTTGTTGGGTTTGACAGGCAATGCGATTAAGTATCTTGCCCAAGGACACAAACACGTACAAATCAGCGGGCTCGATCTCAACTATTTACAATGTTCTTATGATCACGAGTCCTTCGCTCTATCCGTTGCGCCCCACATGCCCGTATCCCCCCTCTTGGCCTCTCTCCCTTTTCTTTTTCCCATCACTTCATCACATGCCTGTAACAACACACACCCCTTCTTTAAAGCAGCCCCACCAATATGACACATCAGTCCCCCACAGCTCCCCAACTCTCATCTCAAAAGTCTTTCTTGTCTCCTGTCTCCTTCTTTCAGCTTCCAGTACTTGATACTTGCCCCCTCTCCTGAACACCTTCCGCACCACCTTTTTCACCGTTCTTTTACCCACATCTGCAACCACCACCCAGTGTTTGCAGTTTCCCTGGAATCACCTTAACTTCTTTCAAAATTTTCTCTTCCCCTTGCCCACTAACAAAAAATCAATCTCTGTCTCATTTCCCCCGACCTAAATGTCACTTTCCTTTTGTCCCTCTTTCCTGAACCAAGTATTCGATACAACATAACTCTTTGTCATCACAAAACTGTCCAACCAAACATTCTTCCTTTTCGCAGATTCCTCTCCCCGACCCCTGTTCCTTCCTTTACTTTTCCTCTGTGAACACCTTCAAAACCTTTGATCTTTTCCCCACATGCCCAGGAAATCACAAACAACACCGGACCACTTGAACCCACCTTTGCACATCCCATTCTCTGCCAACTCAATCAAAACCTGCTCTTTTCCTTCACACTTTCCTCCCACATTGCAGAGCATAGTCGCATATCAACCTCACCACCTCCTCCTCAAAACCTTAAACAATGACATCCACCAAAAACAAACAACAAAAACCATCACTCTTCCTTCAACCCGACACAATCGTCCCAACACTCCACAATTCTTGCTATGTATTTTCACTTTATTTCCCTGTGGTTTTCATGCTTTTTATGTGAATTATGTTTTGGTGATTTGTCGCTGAATCATGATGAGGTTTTAAATAGTATTTGGTGTGTTAGAAGTGGGTGATGGAAGTGTTTGGATATTAGGTTGAGTTTGGTTGTTGTGGATAACGTGAACAGATTAGGTTCTTGGCAATATTATTTTGTTGTAGATTATACTTTTTGCTATAAATATTTGTTATATTTGTTCTGTAAAATTGTGAAATTTTTGCAATTCATCAGCTGTTAATATTTTCTGTATGACCAGTGCTAATAATAAAAGAGGGGATTCATCAACCGTGTTCCCGATTGTTCTATAGAATGGCTCTATCTCGAGTTCTAATTTTTTGTATTTTATTTATTTAAACTTTCTTAGGCAGGGTAGCCCCTTCAGTGACAAGAGCACTGATTTCCAAGGAGGCCCTGCATATTATACCACAATTGTACAGAATGAACGGTTCCAGACATTACCATAAGATTAAAACAAAATACTAAACACAGACAAATCAATAAGCATGAGTATAAATGAAACTATAGACATATAACAGTAGTACAAAATATGCTTATGTGGGATTTACAAATGTAGATTCTTAGCTGAGATAGACTCATTGTATTATAGTTGCAAAACCACAGCGGATATCGGAAGGAAACTGTTCCAAATTTTGGTTGCTCTCATATGGAACGTACGTTTCCCTGCATTTAGGTTCCAAAGTGGGTCATACAAGAGTTGTGGTTTGACTTTCTGGACCCTAAAATGAACTGAGTGCATAAAAGTGAACTCGAGGAAAGTTACCTTGGCAAGACCTTTGAAGCATTTAAAAAGTAGGCCTTAGCATATTGGTTTATACACCGGATCATTAAGTTTTGTTCGACTGCAGTGTACACATCAAGTCTTTAACAGGAGTTCTAATGTCAGCTGATAAAATTAATGGCCGAGCCTATCTATTTTGAAGAACTTGAAGTGTGTTCAATAAGATCGTTAGTACAGTTCGACCAGACAGGGGCTGCAATATTCAAATGTTGGCATGACAAATGCATTTGCAAAGCATAATAAGATTCTCTTTTGAATATAATATTAGAAGTCTTCTTATACCCCACACACGTTTAGAAATACATGCAGAATTTGATTGATATGATCACACCAAGACTCCGAGATAATATTACACCAGATATTTAAACTGGTCAAACACCTTTCATAGTATCATACAGTGCAGAGAAACATTTGAAAATTAGTGAGAACATGACCTGTACCAAATACCATCAAACTTTGGTTTTCTGTGGCATTCAGTGAGTTTTGGTATCATCAAACCATTTAGAAATTTTGTGTTTAAGAAGTTTGAGAAGTTCAAATTCAAGAGTGTGTTGGTTGTTCTGAAGTACAAAGAAGTGTTTGTAATCATCAGCATACTATTACATTTACAGTTAAACACTATTTGAAAGATTATTGACAAAAAGATAAAAAGAGAGGGCCAAGTTATAGAGCCTTGGGGATCCAATGTTGATATTTTGAAGTCCAGACAGAGTAAGAATTAATGTTGACTGCCTGAGTTCTGTCAATGAGATAGGATCGAAACCATGTAAGTGCGAGGACCAGTAATACCATTTTGTGAAAGTTTATCAATGAAAGAATGGTTAACGCAGTCAAAAGCCTTTCCTGCGTCAAGAAAAATTGCAAACCTGTTGCACGACCCTCATCCATATTTTTCAATAAATCCTGACATCAAGAAAGTGTACTGTGAATATTAGCAGAAACCTGATTGGTTATCAGAGAGAAGCCATTGTCAACAATGTACGAATACAATGGATTTGTGAACAGCTCTTTTCCCTGATTTTTTTAGAAAATAAGTGGCAGAACGGAAATAGGTCGATAGTTCCCCACATCTGAGTCTGACTTGTTCACCCAGTTTAAAATATAGGGGTAACTTTTTGGCTTTTTTTCCATTCTGTCGGAAAAAACTGATGTTAGTAAGGGAAGGTTGCAAATAAAGCCTGCAGAGAATTGCTTATATAAGGAGCAGCCAGCATTAGAAGTTTTACACTGAACGTCATCAAATCCTGGAGACTTTATTATTAGACCATATCACATATTTGCTTATACACAAACTTGGAGAAACCAACATTACAGACACGAAAATAAGATCACAGTACGATTAAAATTATTTGTCGGGGTGATTGGTGGCTGTCTGGCCTTATAGCATCACAAACTTATCTGCAAAGAAAGAACCACCATGAAGTGTAAATAGTTAATTAAAGCATGAGGCCGTATTCTTTAGCGAAGATTTGAAACCTCATCAGTCCTTAAACGAATTGGAAGTAGATTGATTCTTTTGTTAGGTACAGCTTTTTGAGAGTAGACAGAATTTTTTTGAGTTGTTAACATTATCAGCAATAGGAGCAGAATAGAATCTCTTTTAAAGAAAGTGACAGCATTTGTTGGCTTTTATTAAAATTTAGCAAAATGCCAATCATGGGGATCATTAGATTTAGAGCTCTAGCGAAAAATATCATACGGTCTTTGCAAACAGTCAGAAAATCACTGTGATCCTTCTGGGTTAGAGCCTTTCATACGTTTTTCCCTGATTGGCGCATGAGCATCACAGGGCTATACAAAATAAAGCTTTCCAAATATTCAAGCAATATCAACATCATTAAACAAGTAGAACTTGATCCCCGTTTAATATTTCCTAATAGTATTACAAGTCACTCTCATTCAAATTTGTTATATGATCTGTTGTCGTAGTAATTTTTAGGAATGGCTTAATCGCGTATGTGAATTTCCGACAACATAAATAATAGAATGATCACAAGACCCCAGATGTGAACACCAGAGGCTAGAAATTTGTTTTCTGGTCGAGACCAACAAAAGCAAGATCAAATAATTGTCTTTTACTTACTCCTCTTTTTCAGTAATGCGTGTATAGTCCTTAATCAGTTGAGTGAGCTGTGAATGGTTAGAAAATATTAGATACCTTTTAGCTTGAGACGATTTACAAAATATCCCAAAAAAGGAATTAAAGTCACCTACCAATACTAATACATCATAAATAGAAGTCACAATTGTTGAAACAATAATCAATTTTGTCAACATAATCAGCTTAGCATCAGAACACATAGCAGTGCCCAGTAAATAATTGGTTTGGTTTGTGGCAGATTGATTTCAAATCCACAAAGCTGCCACATCATTAATGAGAAGATCATTGATTTCTTTGAAGTTAATACACTCCTAATATAACAGGCAATCCACCATGTAGTGGTTGGAATACCATGCCCTGGTGCATTTGGACATTTATTTTATCAAACTATTCAGTTTTTTTTAATAATGGAACATATGTGCGTAACTATGTAGCAACGCGCCACCGCAGACTGCGTGCAGTGCAGTGCAGCGTACAAGCAGCAAGTGTTGTCCACTGCCTGGCGGGATCCGGGACTGTCATAGTTGCACAGAGAAGTTTGGGAAACAAAAATACTGAGACTTTTAGGATGTATAGTTTTTTTTTTCTCAACGCTTCTTGCACGACAGAGATGGTGGAGACCGAGGGGTGAATTATGCCTTAGAAATACGGAAAGTTTACAGTGCAATCCTGACGCTTTGTAAATAGGAAGAACGGACGGTAATAAACTGCCAAATTATGGGCCTATGAGAAAAAAATTAATACGGTATGCTGGAATACAGGGGTTATTAGAAAAAGGGAAAAAGAAAACCCTTGAGAATATGGGTTGCGGGGTAAATTTAGAGAGTAAAATACACCACTAACGAGGCACGACGGACCTTTATCCTTGTCTTTGATTCACACGGGTTAGGGATCCGCTTTTCGAGAACTTTGGAAATAAGGAGCCCACGGTGAAGACAGGACCTTGATCTTGTTTTTGATTCACACATTATTAGGGATCCGCTTTTCGAGAACGACTTTGAAATACGGAAGTTTGAGGAGATATAAAAGGAAAAAAGAGGGATGTGAATGACGAAGACTACGTTCGCAACGGGGATACGTTTTGAGAAAAAAAAATAACAATCGTGCTTTAAGGCCCTCCCATTCTATAATAGAGAAAAAAAGTTAACGGAATCGAAAGTTATCAGATTAAGATATTGACGTTTTATTATCTACAAATTGGAATACTACATGGGCAGGTATGACGAAAAGTACGAGAACTTAAGTTTTGAAAAAAGATTACAATATGAGGATAATGTGGGGACGATGGAGTTATTCATAAACGACCGGATGAAGGAACATTATACGCGCAGTTTGAGGCGTTGGAGGAAAGGAATAAATATATACAGATTACGGAAAAAGTGGACAAGACACGGAAGTGTAGAAAATCGTGGTAAAAAAAATCTAGGGGAGAGGAAAAATGGTCAATAACACGCGTTTGGTTGGTGGGAGGAGGGAAGCTACGTGTTATAGACACCGTGGGGGGGTAGTTTAAGAAGAGAAAATTTAAAATCTACGGAAAATTATACAGGATGCGAAATATGACGTTTTCTTAGTTAGAATCTGTAATTAGGCCTATATGAGTTACAGGATATGATGGGTAACTTCGAGAACTTGAGCTAGTTAAAAAATACGAATACGGGATTTTGGGATAGGGGGGCTCTAGCTAGAACATGCGACAATATCAAAATGGTAATCAATAGGGGTAGGGTATGCGGCGGTGTAGCCACTGTGTTTCACCTCCGTTATGTGGCTCGCTTCTGTGTCCGTGACCGCTCTGTTTCAGTGATCGCGCCCGTTTACTCAGCTAGCAGGAGACAGAAGAAAGCGCGGGCCTCCCGCTAGTTTTAATAAACTTTAATGAAATTAAAACTGAAAATTTACCTTTTCTAATAAACCACCTTTTGAGATTGTGTTTTTGTTTTTGTAAAATTCAGATACTTTTCAAAGGCCTGGCACCCAAATTTCCCACAGGAAACAGTTGGCTTACAGGTAACGAGGATCTGCGGGTAAAAAAATAAAAAGAGTGAGTTGCTTTATTATTCAGATCGACTTGGCCATACTGCATATGAGGTGGATTGCAGAGGGGACACTGAAATAAGCGGGGATTAGCAGACATTTGTAACACATCTTGAGTACAAAAGGTTGAGTGATTAAATATGCATGACAGCAACAGACCACTGAAATGTGATTCTTAGTGCCGCAAATGTGCCTTTAAGGGGGGGGGGAGGGGTCCTGACAGAGTAAAGGGGTCACATTTTTAAATGATCCATCATGTTGAAAAAGAATACCAATATTGTATAACCTTATGATCAAAAAAAGGTATATTAATGCTATCTGCAATCTAAAGTTTGGAATTATAAGGCTCAACACAGAAAAAAAATCAATAAAAAAGGGTCATTTCAGTTATTTTTGTTTACAGGGAGTTAAATTTCAAAGTTACTCAGACGTGTATTAAAAAAATGGTGTGAAGTGAAATTATTGATGGAGTGCATAGGATTAAAATACGGGAATAGTTGTCTTTTTGAGTGTCTTAAAATCTTGCTAACAAAGTCGGGGAACAAGGCCAAGCCCCGTTGAATGTTAGGGGACGCTGACTTTGGGGCCCCCTTCAATATGTCAGCTAAGCATTATATAACGGGGATATGCATGAAAACAAATTTTGAACTACATGAAAAGGACCCTTACTGTGAAATCAATTCACGAGTGTTGAAAAACAATTGGATGTTTACATTCTGTATATATACAATCGCGCCGCTGGGATCTAATAGCAGGATATTGTATTTCTAGAACCATTACCTGACCCGCGCGTTCAGTTGTGAACCCAGCTTCCGAGGTTTCATGTTAGTAAAAATAACAGTCTAGAGCGGTTATTAAAAATAACACCCCAGTAGCCTCCTCGAACCCGATGCGTAGTAGATAACGCACGGGAAAACAATAGATACCAACAAAACGCGAGCCACGAGAAGTGTTATGTTTCAAAAAGGCATTTTTATGTGCCTTTCTTTCTTACATGGCAGGCAACACAAAATTAAGTTAACCCGTTAATATTTTTCATTTGACCTAAATGTTACGTTCCTCTCACCTCCTATCACCTTTCCCCGATACTTTGTGCTTGGAGAGAATATACTTTTAATATAACCTTTCAAGAGGTGGCCCTTTTAAAGGTCCCAGGAATGAAATAGAATTGAGGTGTTGTGTAATAAAGTCTACAAGGAGGACCAGAAAGCATTCATATTTGGGTTGGTGATGACATAATTTGTGGTACTTGAATTTTTCATAGAGTCATAGAAAATTCCATGTGACCGGTGTGAATCTATTCATGACACTGACTGAAAATCAAAGTTGTCACTAATGATGGTCACTGGTAGTGTATTCTTTTTTCTGGCCCTGTGTTAGTGGAATGAAGGTCCCACAAAATGTGTATAGGGTTAAGCATTTCCTGACTTTAAAGGATTTGGTTTTATATCAATCGAAGAGAATCACATGCAAACACACAGCAATAATGATAATGGCTTATAGCATCAAAATTCAAAGCAAATTGTTCATCATTTGACATTTTTAAATATTTCATATTGTCCTGTTTTTAATCATTTCTCCAGATTTATTAGCACTATCTTCAAGCAACATGGAACCTCTTCAACCGCCTGAGTTCTTGACCAATGCACCATCACATTTCAACTGGGGCCTTGAGACAGACACCTTAAAGGACTTCGACTCTTTGAATCTTAAGATAACAGAACATCTAGAGTTTAAACCAACAGAAATGCATACACAGCTCGTTTATTCCGGAGCTTTCTTTTTATGTCAAAATATACACTCCATAAACCACACTACCGTGAAAGCAAAGATGATCTGAACAAGGCTTATGAAGAGATAGATGCTTTACACTGAATAGAAGAGAAAATAGGATACCTACAGTGGGCTAGTTTATGAATCTTATATGAACGTCAAACATGGTGAAAGAGAAGCTACCCTGGAGAAGGAAATTGACAATTTGCTTCCAACCAAACACCAATTCCAAGGCCCTGCATATAGACTCAGTCGAGCTTTGCCCTTTCCAGGTTGGGCATTCAAAAATATGAAGAGGCAAAGCACTATTTCAAGACGGCTTTAGCAGTTCAACCAGAAAATACCCAGTGGTTATATAGATTAGCACAATTGATAGGACGCTGGAGCGCTCAAAAATAATTTGGTTATACAACTGAGATGAAGAAGAGAAGAACTTGTATATGGAAATACTTCGTATTAATCCTCGTCAATGCACATGCTATGTGTCCTTTAGCAGTCAATTTTCTTCTTAAGAAGAGAAGCAGTTGCCCGAACACCATGCCTATAGAGCGAGAGAACTTCCAACCCCAGAATCCGCTTATCCTTGCAGACGTTGGAAGAGTGGTTTAAGGAAAGCCTGGCCTCCCTAAATAAGCTTTTGCTGGTACTGAAAGAAGGCTGCGCTATCCACAAGAGAGCAAACCTGTTTCACGAAATAGTCTTGTCTATCGTAACATGTTGACGTCGCAGCTTGAGAGACAAAACAGCAATAAATTCAAAGCGGCCTTGGATTCCGCCCAATAATGAGCGACTAAAAAAAGCTGCAAGTTACTACTTTCACAAGTGCAGTTATACAGAAAGCCATTCACTATGGCACTCCTTTGACAGAGCTAAATACATGAAAGGTTACCTGAAAGCAAAAGCTGAGGAGGACTTTCACTCTGCTTCTCTTACAGAATGTCCCAAAATCATGATAAAGTTGAATTTGACATCCACTGATGGACTGTTTTTCTTCAACGAAGCCGCCATGATGCAGACAAAGCAACTTCAATACTCTTAACAAGATGGCTATCAATGATGCTGTGCAATATTGCACAGTACATCAGACCCAAGAGACACCTAAACCCAACTTTGTTGGTTCTGTGGACAAGGAGGGTTTTTTTGATCGGCAATCCACTTACAGGCATCTTAGCAAAGAAGGTGATTCACAAGATGAGAAAGGCAAAGTGAGGGTCGAAAGAGTTAGCCTGTCTAGCTACAAGCATCAAGTGTTGGAGAACATGTGCTTGGCAAGAGCTAAATATGAGAATACCTGAACTGTGATGGCAAGACCTATGATGCTGAAGCAAGAAATCTCGTGTAAAGTCTCTGATCCAACTGGATGACTTTGAAGCAGCTAGGAAGCAGGATTCAAATTCTTCAGCTTTAAAACCAAAACCAGCACACAACGAGGCTTGATTGAATGCATTTGCGACAAGCATAATTAGCATATACACAACCAATGGAACTTGAAAGGGCTAAGGAGTTTTCACAGAAGCCATGAGGCAGGTAGCATGGATGCTGCAATAAACTGGCAGAAATTCTCAGAAAGACGCGTTCAAGGAAACATGACACATATGGGAGTTTCGTGTAGACCTGTGGTGCAAATATCTTCATTGCTTGTGAAAACAATAATCAGAAAAGTAACTCCACGCATCTTCAACTGATGGACAAAACTGAATGGATCTGCAAGATGAAAACTACGAACTAGAAAAGCACACCTTACCATGGAGCAAATTATACTTAAGAATGGTAGCAATGACGATACCCCGGAAATCCTGACAGCTTTCATTCTCAGTTTTTCGAGCCCGTTCCCTACTGGATTCAAATGCCATGTTTAAATTCACAGCACAAGAATTATCCAGACCCCTTCAAAACTCTAGATGTGCTTTCTTCCATGGATTCAGCAGAACGATCAGATGAACCCAGGATAGGAACGATGTGGACGCTGCAACGCTAAAGATTTGAAGAAGTACAAGTGGTACGGCTTTGACCTACTACTTCCCTCAACTCTTTGGGGATTTTTAGTGAGGTAGTACAGATCTGGGACCTAATTTGATAACAGTAAGGGTCAGGGGCGGATCCGTATTTCTCAGCAGGAGGGACGCCAAATTTTTCGCTGTGCTTGCCGGGTAGACCATATTTTTTTTTTTCCTCCGCAACAGGTCATTATTTCGCATATCTAAACTGTGAAAAATGTAATACAGTTTCATGGCTGATGCCGGGTTCAATTCGTTTAATTGAACCCAGGTAGTACGCGCTGCGTATTGATGTTTTTATAGGTTTTACGCGCTCGTGTCATAACTGCGTTTTGCTACGTTCGAGCGCCCACCTGCCAATGTTGCGTCTAGTTGCGTATGATCGTTGCATTCAGTGGGTTGTTCGATTGTTTTGTCACTGGGTGGTGGCCGTCGCTTTCTTTTGTATTAAAAGCCGTAAAACATCGGAAATTGCGTTTTTGATGATAATGACTTAAATGATAAAGCTGTTTTAGAATGAGAATAAAGGTATGAAATTTTTGGGGACCGGTACTCTCTTTAACGACGAATTGACACCCGCGACCACACCATTATTTTTTGCGTGGAAGACTCGGCCTCCGGCCTCGTGCTTCCACGTAAAATAATGGTATCGCCTTGGTTCATTCGTCGTAAAGAGAGTACCGTTCCCAAAATCATCCCTTTATTCTCCTAATTTTCTCACATGTACACGGCGCCCAAAGCGCCGAATCATCATTCTTTGAGATCTACAACACTACTACACGGCGACTGTACGTAAAATAAATGTTATTTAGTAGGGATCGACAACAATGCATCCGGCGGCCATGTGTGACGCGGGCGCCTTGCTTACTGCAAAAATAGGGGGCATGCGCCAGGGCGCCCCCCCTACATCCGCCGCCCCTGAGGTGTATTAGGTGGTGTTAATTGAGATATTGAAGCAGTACAACATTTTAATAGCCATTTCTTCGGCTACACTAAGCACTCGATTGCGCATAAAGAAACAAGGCAGAAATTCCCTTCACTTTTTATACGTTTCTTCCCTCAATTTTTATTTTTAAAAAAAAAAAATCCCGTCATTCAGTGATCGGCGTTACGGGTAGCAATTGTTCCTATTTTAAAGTACAAGCAACATGTTTAAATGTCGTTTTGAAGATTTCCATGACTTTGAATCAACAAGCTCGGCTGAATCGTTCGTTACATGTATTACTAGGAATAGAAGATGGTAATCCGACAATCACGATAGCTTTTGTATTGAATTTACCTGAATATTTTCTATGACGTTGAATCACTATCTTGGCTGATTCTTTGACGCTAATACATGTTTTAGCTAACAGCGATGGTAATCCGACCATCACAATGGTTTTTGTTTTGAGTCACCTGAAGATTTCCATGACATTTGAATCACTATCTTTGCTGATTCGTTGTCGATATTGTTATATTGGCCTCCCTTTTTCTGATTAAACTTTTAAAGAATATTATTTTCCAAGTTTTATTTGAGAAGAGGTTTCTCGCAGGACAATTATTTTGTTTACTATAAAAGAGAGCAAGGGAATACCAGTTGTTTTTGCTAATATTGCACCAGTAACATCCAGAACCAGAGAGAAACCTAAACAACTTTGTGGGATCTGTGGACAAGGAGGTTGATCGTGCCATCAAAAACTTACAGGCCATTTTATGCAAAAGAAGGTTGAGTCCCAAGAGGAGAAAGGCAACCAAGTGGGGTCTGAAAGAGTAGCCTGCTACATACGTTCTGGAGAACATGATGCTGCAAGAGCAAATTATGAAGAGTACCTGAACTGTGATGGCACCGACCAATGATTGGTGAAGCAAGAAATCTTGGTAAAGTCTCTGATCCAACTGGATGACTTTGAGCAGCTAGGAAGCAGATTCAATTCTTCAGCCTTTAACAAACCCAAAAACCAGCACAACGCTCTCTGATTGAATGCATTTTGCGGACAAGCAGGAAGTAGCATATACACAGACCAAAATTGGAATTGAAAGAGCTTAAGGAGTTTTTCAGAAGACATTGGGCAGGTAGCTGGATGCTGACAATAAACTGGCAGGAAAGTTTCAGAAAGAAGTTCAAGAACATGACACACATTGGGAGTTTCGTGTGACTGTGCAAAGATACTTAATGCTGTGAAAACAATGATCAGAAAAGTACTCCACTCATCTTCACTATGTCACAAACTTGATGGATCTCAAGATGAAAAATACGGAACACTTAGAAAAGCACACCTTGAACATGGAGCAAATTATACTGAAGAATGATAGCAATGACGATACCCAGGAAATCCTGACAGGCGGCTCTCAAGATTTATGAAGCCCGTTCCTGACTGATCATGGCATGTTAAATTTCCGCAAAAGTTATCCAGACCTTTCAAAAATTCTAGATGTGCTTTCTCCATGTACAGCAAGAACGATAAGATGAAACCCAAGGATAGGGACGATGTGGAAGTGAACTCTAAGATTTGAGAAGTACAAGTGTTTTTTTTCGTACGGCTTTGACTATACTTCCCTCAACTCTTGGGATTTAGTGGAGGGTAAGTCAGATCTGGACCTAATG
Organism: Ophioderma brevispina; assembly: GCA_023653785.1. NCBI lineage: Eukaryota > Metazoa > Echinodermata > Ophiuroidea > Amphilepidida > Ophiodermatidae > Ophioderma > Ophioderma brevispina. The sequence goes on from JAMKCH010033593.1 coordinate 15,783, forward strand.
TGTACCAAGGGTCGGGGCGGATCCAGGATTTCTCAATGGCGAGGGGAACGCCAAATTTCGCTGTGCTGCCGGGTTATGACCCATATTTTTTTTTTTAAGCCGCAAACAGGTCATTATTCGAATTCTTAAACCTGTGAAAATGAGAAAGCATTTCCATTGGCTGATGCTGGGTTCAATTCGTTAATTGAACCAGGTAGTACGCGCTGCGTATTGATGTTATTTTTTAGGTTGAAGCGCATGCGTCATACTGCGTTTTGCTACGTTCGCGCGCAACTGCCAGGTTGAGTTCGTTGGATGCATTCAGTGGGTTGTTCGATTGTGTCACTGGTGGTGGCAGTCCTTCGTGTTGTATTAAAAAAGCCGTAAACTCGCGAAATAGTTTGATGATAATGACCTTAAATGATAAAAGCTGTTTAAGGGAATGAGAATAAAAGGTATTGATTTTGGGACCGGTACTCTCTTTACGACGATTGAACCCGGCGACACCTTATTTTTTGCGTGGAAGCACTCGGGGCCTCGGCCTGTTCTTCCACTTAAAATAATGTATCGCCTTGGGTTCAATCGTCGTAAAGAGAGTACCGGGTTTCCCAAAATCATACCTTTGTAATTCTCTAATTATTCTACAGTAACACGGCGCCCAAAGCCCCGAATCATCATTCTTTGAATCTACAACGGCGACCTGATACGAAAGAAATGTTATTTGTATAGATCTACAATGCATCCGAGCCATGTGTGACGCGGCGCCATTTGCTCTGCAAAAAATGGGGCATGCGCCAAGGGCGCCCCCCTCTACATCCGCCCGGAGGGTGTAGTTAGGTGTGATTAAATTGAGATATGAAGCAGTACAAAAATTTAAATAGGCATGTTCTGTTCGGCTATCATATGCACGCTGATTGCGCATAAGAAAACAAAGGCGAAATTCCTGCTCTTTTTATACGTTTCTTCCTCAATTTGATTTTTAAACCCGTATTTCAGTGATCTGGCCGTACGGGTAGCAATTGTTACTAATGTGAAAGTAAAAGCAAACATGTTAAAATTGTCGTTTTGAAGATTTCCATGACTTGAATCACAAGCTGGTGATTCGTTGATCGAATACATGTATTACCTAGAATAGAAGATGGTAATCCGACAATCAACGATAAGCTTTGTATTGAATTACTGACGATTTCTATGACTTTGAATCACTATCTGGTGATGCGTTGACGATATACATGATTAGCAACAGAAGAGGGTAATCCGACAATCAACAATAAGGTTTGTTTTGGATCACCTGAAAATTCCATGAATTTGACATCCTATCTTGCGATTCGTTGTGCGATATTGTTATATAGCCTCCGTTTTCTGATTAAACTTTTAAGAATATGTTTTTCTCAGTTTTATTGAGAAAGAGGTTCTCGCAGGCCAATATTTTTTGTTTACTATAAAAGAGGAGAAAAGGGAATACCCTAGTGTTTTGCTAAGGGACTGTTTAGCTTGCACAATAGGGGAAGTGGGGATTCCCAAAAATGCTAAATTAGTAACTGACCAGATTGTTTTGTTTAAAAAAGATCAAAAACATTGCAGATCTGGGGAATAAATCCCCACAAAGTTATATATATGAAGTGATGTAATTTAGATTGTTGAAATCGTGATTTGATGGTGCAAGGGTCATGTTATGCATAAAGACTGTAGTAATGTCTATTTTTAGACGGGGATTTTTGTGAACGCATCAGTATATATAAGAGATTTGAGCTAAGTTCGCCGTCAGCGTTGCAATAAGCTAACAGTATGGATAGCTAGTTTTATCTACACATAATGTAGAATTTTATGCTTCACACACAGTGCCAGGATTTATTTATATGTTCAATTCCATGGGCAGAGTGCTGTAAATTATTCTCATGTCGTCTTGAAGCCGAAAGTGCTAGGAATCCAAATAGGATTCCAAATTGTGGACCAGATAGAAAGCGTGGTGATTATCGTGGACTGTGGATTTATTATCGTCGGGACTTAATTTATCCTGTCTTCTGGAACTGCTGGACAAGATTACCTCAGGACTGAGAAGATTCCTTGGAATATACCTGGGTTTGTATGAACTTGTGCGCTGTCATTTTGGAGTTTCGCTGTGAGGACAGATCATCGTTGAAACTGCAACGCTTTCAACACAGGACACTAGGAAACCATAAGTAATCTTAACTAATTGTGTAGATGCTAATTTGTTTGGACATACCAAAAATCTTGAACCAAATCAAGTTAGATCATTAAAACTGTTATTATATATATTTAGATCATTGTGCACAAGGCTATTTATTTGGGTTTGAAAGGTATTCTGAACCGTAGACTGTCTACGAGACGTCATAACAGGAATTGGGGGCTAGATCCTGGGGAATGAAATTGAGATAAATTTGAGCCTTTTGTTCAGAATTTACCCATTAAAAGTGTGAAAAATATTGTAAAACATTGTGCACAGTAGCATACAAAATTTTGTGGGTATTACATGTACTAATTTGTAAGTTTGGTTCAAGTTAGTATTATTGTGGTGTAGAGGTACAATCACAATGGAGTTTGATACAGAAGTGTCATAGGGCAAATCACTGGGAGACGTTTATGAGCTGAGAAAGCCTGAGTTAATGAAATTAGCCAAGCATTTAGGACTTGAGGCAAAAAAACATTGCCATGAGAAAACAGATCATCAAAAATGGGTGATTGAAAAAGTTTGGCCGGAAGATGTTTGGATAGTTATATTTGGATAGGATAGAAAGAAAATACTGGAACAGGGCACGGGTGATGACCTTTCAATGAAAGAGATGAATTAAAAAGGCATAGAATTGAAGAAAATGCGAAATAGAACAGAAGCCAAAAAGAAAAGGACAATGCCAAATTCAAAAAGAACAGAAAAGAAAGGAAATTGAATAGAGAAAGACAAATTTGCAAATTGCCAGCAAACAGAGAAGGAAAAGGAATTTGAAAAAAATGCAAAATGAAATGCAGACAAAAAGAGATGGAATTACAAACAGAAAAGGGAGATGAAAAAGAAAGAGTTGAAGCTCAGATAGAGTAGAAAAATTGAAACAACAGGCTATCATCAGACTCTTCCAAGAAATCTGGTTTTGAGGCGGCGAAAAATATTCGCCTGGTTCCCAAATTCAGGAACACGAAGTAGACAAATACTTCTTACACTTTGAGAAAATTCGCCAATAGCTGAAATGGCCACAGGAGTCTTGGACCTTGTGCTACAGTCAGTGTTCATTGGTAAAGCCCGAGAAATAATATTCGGCATGTCATTAGACAGAGTAGGGATTATGAGGAGGTTAAGCAGGAAGTGATCAAAGCATATGAATTGGTGCCAGAAGCATATAGACAAAAAATTCAATCTTGTCAGAAAGGTGACCACCCATGTTGATGTGCCGGTAAAGGAGCACATGTTTGATCGCTGGCTTCTCTCAAAGAAGTCGGGCAAAATTTGGTCAACTTAGGGAGGTGATGTTAGTTTAAGAGTTCAAACAGTCTCTACATCCAGATATCAAAAAACACATCTGGATGAAACAAAATTGACCCCAAAAACTTTGCGTGAAGCAGCCGTAAAGGCCGACGATTATGACGGACACACAATGAAGTAATACTAGTAGGCCTAGCCAAGGAATTGACAGGTACAACAAATACAACCCAATAAGTCGGGTTCTACAAAGCGTCTTCATGGATAGCACTCAGGAGGGGAATTAAATCCCAGTCAGGTTCCATGAAAAGGGGAGTAAAGAAAGAATTTTTTGGGTTATTTTTTGCTAATCAAAAACAGGGGATGGGACCCAAATCACAGTTCACATGCAATCACGGTAAGAAGCCAGGACATAAAGGTCACGGTGGTTGGGAGCATACATGGACTATCACCCAAAAGGAGGGAGCCAAAAGTGAGTCAAAACCAATAGTTTGTACAGTACTTGAGTCAAAAGTCATTTTCTGTTCAGAAACAAGAATCCCACAAAAAGGAATTGACAAAGAAAGTAAGGAGACTTTAAGCCTTTGTTTTGGGGGATTGTGTCACTTTCATGTGATAGTTTAGATCCAAAACCATTAGAATCATGCGGGACACGTGCTGCCGCAGTCCATGATATTGGAAGATGCACTTCCAGTTGAATTGAGGTTCACAGCGAATATAGTGCATTGATTCAGGGGATAGGTATGGATTGTCTTAGTGTCCCTCTACAACAAAGGAATTTGAAATCAGACTTGGTTTCTGAAACTGTAACAATTGGGGTTAGACAAGAACACTCACAGTTAAAGGGGTATCCATGTTGTTAGGGAATGATTTGGCAGGGGGAAAGTGCTCCCAGATCCATGGTTTCCCAGGGGCCCTGTACAGTGGATAAATTTGATGAGGAAATAGACATTTTCAGCATGTGCAGTAACTAGGTCATGACCAGAAAAGCCTCACAGGAAACAGTGAGCAGGTGATGGTCAAATACTCACACAATAGGAAGAGCGTTGAGGGATGACCTTGGTCCCAAATTTAGAGATACTTTTCTCTCCAAATTAGAGTAATTTGGCGGGCTCTTCCCCTCCTTCAGGGGAGACTAAATTCCCTGTTAGTGACAAATCCGCCCTGAGCACAAACAAAGTGACAGATGGTAAACAATGAAAATCCAGCGCTGAGCATGATAGAGTTAGGGGGACGGTAAATGGAGACCTTTTTAAGCCATGACAAGCTGGTTAATGAGCAGCACAACGACCCAGCACTAGGAACATTAGGATGAGCGGGCATTGTTCAAACAAGGAAGCGAGCAAATTCCTGTACTGTTTCTACAAGAAAATGTGTCCTCATGAGAAAAGGCGGCCACCGATGCACTTGATAGATGAGGAATGAAGGTTGTGCATCAAATGGTTGTGCCAAAGGTATACATAGGGAAGTGATAGGCATAGCCCATTGATAGTCCATGGCAGGACACTTAGGGGTGAGAAAAACACATGACAGAATAGGAGTCATTTGGGGTGGCCTAAACTCAGAAAAGAGTGTCTGAGTATTGTAGACCTTGGTCAAACATGTCAAAAGGTGGACAAGCCCAATCAGAAATTCCTACTGCTCATTGCAACCAATACCAGCATTGGATGAAGCCATTTGTAGGGTGTAAAGGATGCGTAGGACCACTTCCAAGGGACCAAGTCAGGAAATCAATAGTTACTGACCATCATGTGTGCGTCCACACGATTCCTGAGGCTATACCCTGAGAAAATTGGGCAACAGAAGTATAGTGAAAGTCTAACAAGTTTTTACCTAGAGGCCTTCCAAAAATCACATTCAGTATGACTCAAGGATCAAATTTCATGTCAGGTTAATTTATTCCAACAAGTTATGGACAGTTGGGAATTTCACAGTACAGTTATTCAGCATAACACCCAGAATCCCAGGGGGCCCTAGAAAGGTACCACCAAAACATGAAAAACAATTATCAGAAACCTATTGTTTTGAATTTAGAGGGATTGGGATGAGGGAGTTCATCTACTGTTATTTGCTCCAGGGAGGCTGTACAAGTCATTAGGATTTAGTCCATTTGATTTGGTGTTTGTCACAAAGTAAGGGGACCATTGAAATATGAAAGAAAAGTGGTTGTGTGAAAATCCTGGATGTGAATTTGTAGACTAGTGTCTCCATTCAGACACAGGCTTCCAAAGAGCCACTGAATTGCAAAACACATCTCAAAACAGAGTAAGCAAAATGAAAACATGGCTATGACAAAGATGAGAGGAACGAGTATTCAAGCCAGTGATAGAGTTGGAACTTTTTCCAATACAAGGGCTCCTTTCGAAAGCCAAGTATCTGGACCATATGAGATTGAGAACAAAGTGGGAGCCCTTATATGTGATCAAAACACCAGGTAGACGTAAAAGTCGACAATTATGTGACATAAATATGCTCAAAGAGTATAATGAAGAGATGATGACATAAAGCCTGCTGTTAAGTCATCAGAGTAAGTGATGAGTGTACAAATGGTGATATCACAGAGTTAGAATTGGAACAAAACAGCACTGTAAACACAGAAAAGAGTATGTGTGTCAAATTACAAAATTATGACATTACTGCCAATTAGACAAGAAATTAGGTCACCTCCAACAAAGTCAACAAGGTGAATTGAAAAGTAATGCAGAGTGGGAGAACATATTCCCTGATGTTTCCAGTGAGACACATGTCAAAACCCATGACATAGATGTATGGGACTCTGAGCCTGTTAAAGCAACATCTTATAGGGTTGAAATCCAATCCAGTTGAACATGTCAGAATGAGGTGAAAATTACATTTTAGCAAGGAGAGTGAGCCAAAGAAATTAGTGAATGGAGTTCCCCAGTATTATGGTTCCCAAACCTGATGGTTCATCCCGTTGGTCACACGATTTTCGAAAATCAACCGTTGTTCCAAAACCGACTCATATTCAATCAAACGGGTTGATGATTGCATAGATTAGAGTGGGAAAGCAAAATTTGTTAGCAAATTGATTTGTTGAAGGGGTTTTGGCAAGTTCCCCTCACTGACAGGTGCCAAAGAAAAATTTAGCCTTTTGTCGCATGGCCTATACCAATCCAAAAGAATGGCATTTGAGTCTCACAAATTCTGCCCAACATTTCAGAGACTAGTGAACAGGGTAGTTGCAGACATAGAAAATGGTGAAGCATATGTCGATGACCTCCTTGTGTACAGTGAAACTGGGAAGAACACATGGACAGCTCCATCAAGCTATTGAGAAATTATCTCAAGCCGGTTTAACTGTGAATCTGGTGAAAAGGGAATTTTGCCATGCAATGTTACCATACTTAGGGCATATTGTAGGTCAAGGGCAAATTAGGCCACACTGCAAAAGTTGAAGCAATTGAGAAAGTCCCCACACCACTGCGTAAGAGATATCTATGAGATTCTTAGGTATGGTCGGGTATACAGAAAAGACTGTCCAAATTTCTCAGAAATTGAGTGTCGCTGACCAACCTTACTGAGAAAAATGCCAAAAATTGTTTGGTCAGAGCAATGCCAAAAGCGTTTGAGAAACTCACATCTATTTTGATGAATGCGCCAGTTTTGTTGGCGCCAGCACTTGCAGAAAACAATTCAAGTGGCGTTGAGCAGGATGTAGGCTGTGGTGCAGTTTCTCATGCAAGGCAGATGAAAATATGTAGATCATCCTGTATGTTATTTCCAAAGAAGTTTGACAACATCAGAAAAAAACTATCAACAATTGAGAAAGATGTCTTGCCTTGCTACTGTCATTGCAAAATTTGAAGGTACCTGAGTACAACAGTGCACCCAGTTCTTGTATACACGGATCCAATCGTTTGACTTTCATCCAAAGATGAAAAAACCGAACTTCAGAGATCTGTCAGGTGGAGTTTAACTCTACAACAATACAATCTGGACATTAAGACATATCACAAGGAAAGGAAAAGTCTGGATGATACCTTGTCAAGAGCTGCCTAAAATTTGATCAGAAATTTGAATGTAAAAATTTATGTCATATAGAATGAAGGCAGCAATTCAAGACCATATTATAAAAGTAGCATTGACGTAAACGTATGAAAAAATTAACCACAAATGGTTAAGGTATAAAGCCAGCTGTTGGACAATTTTCCTTTCATCAAATTTTTTTTAAGGGGGCGAGTTATATGGCTCCATTTTTCTGATTAAAACTTTTACGAATATTATTTTCTCAGTTTTATTTGAGAAGATGTTTCTCGCAGACAAGATTTGTTTATTATAAAGAGAGAAAGGGGACTACCCTAGTTGTTTTTGCTAAAGGCACCTGTTTAGATTGCAATAGGGGAAGTGGGGGATTTCCCCAAGAATGCTAAAAAATCGTAATGATCAGCTTGTTTTAGGCTTTAAAAAAGATCAAAAATGCAAAGATCTGGGAATTCACCACAAAGTTATATATTTAAATGAAGGATTGTAATTAGATTGTGAAATCTGATTGTGGTGCAAGGTCATGTTTATGCAAAGAATGATGTAATGTCGTATTTTAGACTGGGATTTTTGTGAGCAGTATATTAAGAGATTTGAGCTACGTCTCGCCGTCAGCAGTGCAATCAGCTATACAGTATGGATAGCTAGTTTTATCTACAATAAGGTAGATTTATGCTTCACACACAGTGCCAGGATTTATTATATGTTCAATTACCTGTGAGCAGAGTGCGTAATTATTCTACTGTCGTCTGTGAAGGCGAAAGTGATCGGAATAAAAGAGGATTCCAAATTGTGGACAGATAGAAATAGTGGTCTGATATCTTGGACTGTGGAATTATTATCGTCGAGGGACTTAATTCTCCTTGTCGTCTTGAACTGCTGGACAAGATTACCTCAGGACTGAGAAGATCCCTTGGAATATAAGACCTGAGGAGTTTTGTATGACTTGTGCGCTGTCATTTGGAGTCGCGCTGTGAGGACATATCGCCGTTGAAATGCAACGCTTTAACACAGGACACTAGTAAACCCTTAAGTAATCTGAAACTAATTGTGTTATATGTAATTTTGTTTGGACATACCAAATTCTTGAACCAAATCAAGTAAAATCATTAAAAACTGATTTATTATATATAATTAGATAATTTGTGAAATGGCTCATGATTTGGATTTGAAAGGATTTTCTGAATTAGACGTCTACGAGACGAGACGTCATAACAATATCCAAGTATTATCTAACCAGCAGGATGGTATCCGACGAGCACAGTAAGCTTTTGTATTGAGTCAACTGTTTTTCATCGTTGTTTATTTCAAACAATAAAGGAGCAAATGTTCGATTGTCCCTTTAAATAGTGAAGAAGAAATTTGCATAACTTACACTCACTACTTTGATGAATCGTATATCGACAGATCTAAGCTAACAGTAAAGATGGCAATCTGTTTCACAATTGATTCTTATTGGTTCTTTCACTATTGTTATTTTTCATTTGTACCAAATGAGGCCGAGGTGTTTCTAGAATTTTCCTTCGTTCAATTGTCCTTTATTGTTTAACTATGAATCTTCATCAGACCGTTAATTTTCCCCGGAAGTGTCCAGAGACCTCTTTGGACAAAATACGGTGTGATGAATATTCATAGTCTAGATAACAGTCCCTGACCGCTTTCGTAACTATAATGGGACAGTTGAACAAAAGAAGAACAATTGATAATGATGCATAGAAAAGGGCTAGACGCACATACATACATATTTTTTATACATATGGCATACACCTGGAATGCTAAGTGGCGGACAAAAAAAATTATTTTGATGTGATAGAGGAACTACTAAAGAGTAGCAAATACATCTATGATGAAATGGATAAGTAACCAAAATACTATGTTCTTGTACTGGGCCTGATTGTGATACATCAAATTTCAAATAGAAAATGATAATTAATACAGATCATTTCTTTTTTCCCTTCTTTCGTGTCTAGGTTCAGCCAGCAGATCCAGGAAACCATGGACATGGTTCTTGCATTCACACAACTAAAACACGGTCCGCAAACACGGCTGAAATGATTCGCTACAGTAATACCATGTACCTGTGATACTCAGGGAAGGCAGCAAAGGAGGTCAGCCCTATAAAGGTGCTCAAGTCACAAACAAAGTCTCGGTGTTGAATATGAATGTTTACCGTGCGTGATTTGGCAAGAAAAGTGTGTCAACGGAAGTGGAGAAGATTGCCGCAGAGAGTTCTTAATAGCTGTAAGCAAGGAGATTGCTAAAACCAGCAGTGCCAAAAAGTAGGTTGGGGGTTTATGACCTACCTTTTGGTCAGTCAGGGTAATATACAGCGGTTTGACCCATTTCAAAATAGTCTCTTCTATTTTTGTTTAGAGAACGTTTAAGCAGTGGCAAAACAACTTTGACAACTGATTTAAGTGGGGACCGCAAGAGCGATTACCTCTGCAACAATCAGGAAAAATGCATTGTGGGAATCTTGCAATATAGACCTTACAAAGAAAAAAAAAAAATCATGATTGTATGTTATAGTGCCCTCTAGTGCCACTTCTCATAAAGAGATGTGTTAAACTAAGATTTTAACAAAAATCATATTACCCGCAATGAAATTTCATAAAAGTTACACAGGATAAAGTTAGTGTAATAAATAATCCAAAGTAGTTGTCAAAAGTGTAAGCCATGAATTGTTTTATTCTGTTTTTGTCTAATATGGCAAAAAAAAGTAGCACAAGTACTGGTACGTTGTAAAGCTACCTGTGGCTTAAAAGCCCTATAGACAAGCATGCTTAAAGGAGAACCGCCAAACGAATAATATTATACAAATACTCTGTAAAATAATATTGACCACATATCGAGTGGTTCATTGAAAAACAGACTTAATTAACCATAACAATGAATTAAAAACCATCCGTTGAATGTGTATTAAAATTCGCGTTTGTATAACGTGTTATGCGATACGTCGGCACGTTTGCGTCACACATGCCATCGTATAGACACATATGAAACGCGTCACGTGTGAAAGTGTATGACACTGCTGTGATGGTCGGTATCGAATAACACGTATACATAATCCTCTCACTAGCGCAAAATTCAAATAGCGCATGGTCAGACAAAAAGTTTTATTCAGTTTTATGGTAGTAAATTTTTTTTTTTTTTTTCCGTTGTCCATGAACCAATCGATAGGTGTGCAATAATTATTTCGGCTAGCGTATATTGTATAGGTTATTCTTACGGTTCTCCTTTAAAGCGTTGGACTAGATTTCCAATGAGGGTGCACTCATTTTCAAAAAATCATGTTTTTTGCTATATACATAATGATGGTCTGAGTGCAACTAATAAGCGCAAATACCATTCATATAGGAAAATACATCTTTGTTTAAAAATTCCGGGTTCGGAATTTGTTAGACACGGTCCTAAGGCCAATGTTACTGTGTATAATGTTTACTGCATGAAAACAAAACATCTGATTCATCTTAACTTAGAATTTAATGAGCATTTTAGACGACTATCTTTAGTTCTAGATGATTATTTTTAATATACACAAAAATAATTACATTCAAATCCTCTGAGGTCAGCCTTTAAAGGAGGACTCAGACTTAAGTTATTAAATTGGTCATCTAGATAGAATGATGGGGTTTTGGGTTGAAGGCCAATCAAATAAATCAATCGATCCAACTTTATCACTTCACTACACATCGTAAAGTTGTGCACCAACATTTTCAACCTGTTAAGCTAAAAACAGGGGGGGGCGGACTGATTTGGTCGATTTGGGCATTTAGGGATTTCCAAACGGTAATTTAGGATCTTAAGTGCATTTCTTGTCAACCTCGGTCCCAGTGACATTCAAAATCACCTCTTAGACCTTCATCAATACGTCTTAGTGATATCAAGACATTATTGACTTCAAATGTTAGTGGATTAACCTCGCATGCAATAACAGAATATAGTTCTTGCTCTGCGTATTCAACCTGCTTTGAGGGATGTAAAGGTCGAGTGAATGACGTGAGAAAATTTCTCTTGGTAAATCATAGGGGCGTAAGCTCACTGTCAGTATCTCTAGATTTGGTGAAACAAGCATGACGTTTCAACGTTAATTATTAGGATGACACCATGTTGAATATAAACACAAAACCACCCTCGCTTTTTTTCTGCGTATCTTCTAGAATCCATCACCACGAATCATTTTAAAGCCCTCAATAGCAACATGTTCATTTCTATCCTTTTCTGTAACCATGGTTAGGAGAAAGAATGATAGAGAGGTTTCTAATAATCTGGAGAATACCGCACATTTGCGGCAAGTTCATCGCATTTATTTCTCAATGACTGGACATTCCCCATAACGGTTAGCACTGAGCTTACACTACGTCTATTAATCGCGTTCCTCAACAACCACGGCTCGTCCCCGTTTCCGAAGTAAAATCTCCTTTGGTTCTATGTTCAGATTTCAAGTTTTGCATTACCCTTTGTTAAATGCAATACTGCATAAGTCAGCAGGTGTGTGAACGATACGTAAAGAATCGCCCGTCGATTCAGAAGATCCCTAACTTGCAAAAGTCAATAGTTAGTCGCAACAGAAACACAAAAATCCAATAAAAATATAAACAACGAACCACATCCATTTTTGACAGAATTACAGTATATAGAATTTCAAAAATAATGGTTTTTGAAATAGGTAGTAAAGTCAACATTAATCAAGAGCATCTCAGGAACGTGTCGACACCAGCGCCGCAGCGCCACACAGAGGTAGTTCACTCGAATTTTACATCCCTAAAAAGGCCACAGTGGCGAATACGCAGAGCAAGAACCGATTCTGTTATTCAGGTATTGAGCGACAAATATAATGATGCAATTATTATATTGATGGAGATTTTAATCATGCTTCTTTGAAAATGTTATCAGTACTATCAGCACGTTTAATGTCCTACCCGGGGTGATGCTACGGTTAGACTTAGTGTATACCAATGGGACGGCGCCTAGGTTTATCAACGGCCCTTCCGCAATTAGGAATAGCTGATCACAATTTGGTTTTGTTAGCACACCAAAATACAGACCTATTGTCCAGCGAAATAAACCCGCAAAAATAAAAAACTGTTAAGAAGTGGAAGTGATGAGCTGGTGAAGAATTACAAGGCATCATTTAACTGTAATGGATTGGGATGTGTTGCCAAAATGCAAATTATGGATTTGAATGAACTCACGGGACGCAGTTAGTGGTACATTAACTTTGGGTGTTTGGTCAATTCATCCCAGTGAGAACTGTTAAGTTGTTCCCAAAATAACAAAGGCCATGGGTCACTCAAGGGCTGTTAAAATTAATGAACAAGAAAAAACAAGTGTTTGGTCTGCGGGATAGAGCTAAATTGAAAAGAGGTTCAAAAAGAATTGAAGTGAAACAAATTATTAAGACCTGAGAAAGAACAGTACAAGTCAAAAATTGAACAAAAATTCACACAAAATAATATGAAGCAGGTGTGGGATGGAATTCGTCTCATGAGTGGTATGTTCAGGTGCTCCGAGTTACAGGTACCTACTAGATTATGCTAAACGATCTGGCTAATGTATTTACAACCGTTTTGACAAACATGACTTTAGTGGTGAAATTCGTAGCTTGCATAAGGTTTGGAAACATCAGATTATGTCAGGTGGAAACGTCTGCCTTTATTACAGGTGTCCCCAAGTCTGAAGTGTATCGCGAGTTCAAAAAAACTCATATCTATTAAGTCTGCGGGGCCGGATAAAATTACCCCAAGATTGTTAAAGAGATTGTAAACAGTTAGCAAAGATTTCACAGTTATTTCAACCTATCTTTCATATGCGCAATTAGTGCCTGAACTTGGAAGTGCCTAGCTGCATAATCCCGTTCCCAAGAAGTCAATCATATCATGCATGACTGATTCTCAGACCAGTGGCCATAAAATCAGTGCCTATGAAGGTTGCGAGAAGAGAGAAATTCTTTACGAATTTTTAAGTGGACTATGTTGAGGATTATGTTGATCCATCAGTTGATACAGACGCAATCGCAGCTGTGCTGATGCCATTCTTGTGATTTTAGACAAATTGCATTCTCACTGTGACCGTGCCTAGGTCGGAATTCCGCTAGGATATGTTCTGTTTTCTTAGATTCAATACTATTCAGACCGCTTTATTAATCAGAAAATACTAAATCATAGTAATGTCCCAAGCTCTTATCCTGGCATGGATTTTGGATTATTGACAAATCGTTCACAATATGTCAGAATTACAAGTTAATGGCACATATGTTCTATCTCACAGTATCCAATCAAACACCGGAGATCTTTTTTTACACAGGCACAGTTTTAGCACCTTCTTTTCACAATTTTTACATCCGAATGTAGATCCAAGAACCATCATGACCCTCTAGTTAAGTTGCTGGACGTACTGCCATGGATCGGTCTCATTACTAAGGATTAAGGATAATGATACAGTATATTAAATCAGCTTGAATGGTGCGTCAGTTATTGCAATTCCAATTATTGGAATAACATGTCTCTAAAACCACAAGAAATGATACTTGGACTTCAGGAAACATGCTAGAAATCCAAGCCCGTCCTATGTTCATAAAAGGTAGTTATGTGGATCGTGTCTTGTCATATAAATATCTCGGCATATGATTGGCCAACGGAAACTCAACCGGCCACACACACATCGATTCTTTAATCAAAAAGACTGAATAGCAGGAATGACTGTTCAGAAAAAAAACTTAACTTTTTTAATTAAATACTGAGATTCTCACTCTTTCTTTTTTACAACTCAGTGAGTGATTGAAAGTGTCTATATGGAGATACTGCTTATTGTGCTGGGGTGGTGTGTCACAATAAGCGACATAGACAGATTAATAGAATAGTGAACGAGTAGAAAGGATGTTAGGGCCGGCGCGGTCACGGACATTTAAATCTAGATAGAGGGATCCTCGAGTAAGAAGTGGTGATGTGATGGATGATCATAGTAATTTCGCTTCATGATCGCTTGCTGTGTAATCTGATTCCTGGTCCGCCGTATGCGTCTACATCATGCTTTTGACCGACCGTTACCTTCCTCCTTTGCTACCTCGGGCGATTAAGCTTCACATTTAGGCATAAGCGGGATGTGGGGGCAAGCAATTTACATGTATAGTAGCTTTTACGAAATAATGTATTTTTGTAATCTTTGACAAAGTCTCTTTATGTATCGTGTTTATATTTATATGTGTCTTTGAGCTCTCATGAGCTAAATTTCCATTTTAGGATTAATCAAAGTTTACCTTGAACTTGAAAAGTGCTAATTTAAAAAAAAATGTTCATTTCTAGATTTAATCATCATGACCAGCTCTAGCCTCTTGTCAAGTCCTGTGTTCGAGTTTTTGCGCCACAAAGAGCGCTCCTATCACGTAACTAAGTTTGCTAAAGGTACAGAATTAGGTTACGCCGATGATTCAGCGGTGAAGGTCATTGAGATTTCTTTACTGAAGTTGGGATTTAGAGGTTGGACTATACATTAGACCAATGGCGACATATCCGCTTAAATCGACTCACTTGGCCAACCAAATTACATTTAATCTACAAAACAGACCTCTACACGTTTTGGCATATAGCTAGGAAACGCTATTTTGAGGCACTGTCTCATCCAACCAAAAAATGCTGGGATGAGGAAATGTTGGAGAAAAAAAGCATTTGAAATTTAGGGATTTTTAGTTCAAACAGTTTCAAAAATTTGCCTTGCCTTTCTCTCTTCACCAGACCACAAGCAGTTGATTGCATGGAAACAGATTAATAGTAGTGTAGTGGATGTTTTGTACAGAGATTGACAAGTATATTAGCCGTCACCCATCGCAAGATTTTTTGCCCATCACCGAGTGGTGATGTTGGATCATTTGCATTCATATTCAACATCGTAAATAAAGCTACAAAACGATTATAAAAATCTGAAAAAATAAAAGCCGGAGAGCCTGGAAGGAGAGGATGCTGTGCAGGGGCATTGTTGTTTGCCAGGGAGCCTGCTGCAGAACCTGGCATGACCATGACTGCATGCA
This sequence comes from Ophioderma brevispina, assembly GCA_023653785.1. Lineage (NCBI taxonomy): Eukaryota > Metazoa > Echinodermata > Ophiuroidea > Amphilepidida > Ophiodermatidae > Ophioderma > Ophioderma brevispina. The sequence goes on from JAMKCH010033593.1 coordinate 31,223, forward strand.
TGCATGTGATGTGTGGGCAGGCTATGCAGAATCACCAGCCCCATCACAACAAGGCTAGACTGGTCATGTTCGTGAAATGCAATTGCCACAAATGCAGTGCGTTAACAGCTTTTTTTTTCCGGGGGGGGCAATAGTCTTAGGGGGGGGCACATAGATTTCCAGGGGGGGGCAAAGCATATATTTCAAAATTTGTTAGTTATAGTATATGGAATATGGAAATCACTATTTTTCGGGGGGGCAAGGGGGGCCAAGAGGGGGGAAGATTCCCCAGAGGGATGCTTAGCTGCCCCCCCACCCACCACCCCGCCCCCCCCCCCCCCCCCCCCCCCCGCTGGTATGCCCTGCCCAAATGCTGTGTGTTGATGTGTTTGAAATTTTCATACTATAGCATTCGTTTATGGCTTTCACTGTTAGCCAGGACGGGAACAGCAAAACGCCATACAACACTGTACATCTGTACTACTGTAACAGTTATCCGGGCAGTGTTGTTCGGTACACGACAGCTGGTCTGGACACAGCCTCGATACGCCCCACCAACGTGACATTATCTTGTCACGAACCTCGGAAGTGAACACTACGTGGACTAGTAAATGCATGCATATCGCATTGCAAACAGATAGGCAGTCAGGGCATCATAGCAGTTTCCCCCCCAAACACGCCGTATTCTTTTTAGAACTCAAAGAAAGCAGAAACCTAAAAAGGGTGGTGACCCAACATTCATGGTCCGATTTTTCATGTGTAAGGTTTCGGGGGAATGTATTGGTTGGTCACATGTGATGTTCAGTGACACCTAACTCCTGTGGGAATAAAGCTCATTAACGGATTTAAAAAGGCACATGATGCGATGGGTAATGTGGTCAACTCTGACATCACGGGGCAAAACAAGATTGCCTTGCAGGCTCTCAAACCAATCAATACTAGGATACTAGAATGGTGAAGGTAAAGTCAATCCTTCAACTATCTGAATAGGCCTACAGTTCCTGCAAATAAACGTGGGCCTGGCCAGTGTGGAACACAGCAAGCGTGTACTGCATGGGCGTATATTTACTTGCACTCTGCGATGCAAGCACGTACGCTGTTGTCTTACGCTGAAGCTATATGTGCGCGGCAGGTGTCTATTACGCTGCCACGATTCTTCTGCGGAAACTCGTAGTGTCCACTGGTTCCATATAGTCCTGCGGAGCAATGACGACTCCAATGTACTTAATTATCATAATGCCATTAACTAATCAAAGGCAGGAGTCATGTCAAAATTGAACTGATATGACAAAATTTTTGTCTCCATTCTTCAATAATTTTCACTCTTCACGCAAATAAATATTACCTGATTCCACCTTGAAAGTATTTCCTTACAGTGTTAGCAACAACAGGAGAGTCGTAAGATTTCATCAACTCTTTGGAATGAAATTCTAGTCCCAATAATTGGGACTTCACATGACGGTTCTTTAACAACAGATGCCTTAACAGTCTATATGTGAAGTCCCAAACATGTGTATCAGCTGTGACTTTTGTATAGCCTTCAAATTTCGACCATTGACAACATGTCACCTCAATTATATAAACCACCGGTGCTTTTGCTAAAAACACTCTTCTAACTTTAGCACAGTAATATCCAATGTAAAAAAACAAGCTAAAGCTTTCTTAAGCACCTGGAAATACAAAAATCAGGACTTAGTCACCGGTCAGAATTTTAGGTACAAGTCTTGAAATTTCATTAAATTTCACTTCATAAAAAGTTGATGAAGTTATTTACGACATCCGGTTGTTGATAACACTCTAGGAATACTTTCAAGGTGGAATCAGGTAATAATTTATTTACATGAAGCTGAAATTAATAGAGAATGTGAGACATAAATTTTGTCATATCGGTTACACACTTGTGGATGACTCCTCCATTGGATTAGTTAATTGCATTATGATAATTGTACATAAGGGGAGTCATGATTCAGCAGGACTGTGAAATTTATGAAATTTCACGACATGGAAGATTTGACCGGTGACTAAGTCCGTGTTTGGTATTGCCAGATGCTTAACGAAAGCATTTCAAATTGGTATTACTGGTGCTAAAGGTGGAAGAGCGTTTAGCGAAAGCACCGTGAAGCTATGAATCGGAATAGGTATAGATGGTATTATGAAAATGGGAGGTGAAATTGGGTCAGTGTCGGCGAAATATGTGGGATACACAATACACAGTGTTTTGGGACTTCCCATATATACTGTTAAAGAAACTCACGTAATCCCAATTAAGTTGGGACTAGGTTCCGTAACGCAATGGATATTTGGTGATTTTTAGCGATTGAAATTTACTGTTGTATGTAAAAATTGAATTAGCAGTGATGGGGGAGTGTTTTTCTCTTGATAATGGTACTTCAAAAACTGTTATTTAATTTGTCTTTTGATAGCAAAATGAAGTGATTTCTCTGCCCGGTGCAAATTTGGCACGCTTAGTAAATTGCAAAAATCTGTGCCATTTGATGTTGGCATTTTGAGGCCTTTTTAAAATGAATTTTAAATTCTAATGTCTCGATTTTGTTTCGTCGAGTATGTTTCTATGAGTAGGTATATATACATGGGATAGACATAAAACCTGATGAGTTCCCGTAGAAGTGTACGGGGCATGGCATCCCATCTGAGACTGAGTATGAGAGAACTGGGTCTAGTGGAAGCAGTTTCCAGTTGATAACTAAGTTGTAATGTGTCCCTTACACAGCTTTGTTCTATTAAATCCAGTTAGTACGAGTATTTCGGTAAAATATAGACTCGAGCCCAAACGTTAATTCGGATTTAGAAGTAAGGATTTTATCCTCATTTTTTGTTACGATCCCGGGGGAAAATCGTACCCGCAGGGAGTTTTACAGCTGATTGAAGAGTCAAACGCTGTCTTTAGCAGGATTATTGATTTGCGCATGCGCTACACACAATGTGTTGCCGTCGTGAAGTGGTCCATGTTGAACGGAATTGCTGAGATTATGACCTTCACCGCCTGGTATGATTTGAATTCACCATTGCTGTTAAGTTGGCATGTCCTACCACCCCACCCGGCTAAAAATGTGATTTTGAGTAGGGTAAATCCCCATTAGACTATATCGGATTTACTTATGGAGTATTTTTGAGGCTTATTAGAATTATCATAGTTTGTCTTTATCGTTATGTCAATAATGCATATTATCTGTAATATTGACCTAAATTTAATATTGTTGTCTCTTATGAGAAATATGCATATCTAATTGTAGGTTCTATTAGTCAGTTTAAGTGACAGGAGGAGATTTTTTTTGGATAAGAATTTCTCTCAAATTTCAACGGGAATCGGTGTTAGACACCTACCGAGAACATTTCGAAGGCTTATTGAACAAACAAGTCCAAAAGAAAACCACAACCTTGTTTTGAACTTGCCTGCTATCAATACATCCCCATAGGAAAACCAGCATGCTTGACTTTCTGTCGTGCACGACAGAAAGTACTAAATCCAATCTATCTACAATCAAGCACGGCGTTTCGGCTTCTGTCATTTTAGTGTGTATCTAAGACATTGGTAAGCCACCCCAAATAATGCCAAAAATGTGGTTCGACAAAAATTGGGAGCGCTTCTTTTTGGGAAATCTCTCTTGTCTCTTTAATATTGCATTTGGGGGCTTGTAGATCAATCTGTATGATTATTTGTTCTTCCTGTATATAACATGTGTTACTTGCTTTGTGATCGTTGTGTTTGAAATGTGAGGGCGTTTGTAATATTTTGAGTGAATTGGAATTAATAATTGGTCAAACAAAATGGGGCATAGTTTCACTCATAACATGCCAAACCAAACCATTCTTTAGCCCCAAGATTTTCACAATGAGAAAAACAGTAGCGTTCTTTTCTGTCTACCAACATTTTTACCACGTCTGTAAAATCTGGGGCCCTTGGGATCTTAGCGATCAGAATATGGACCATTCAAGGGTTGTTTTACACTCAGGGTACCTGTTTTTGGGATCGCCATTTTGCTCCTCTTTAAATTGACGATTTCTTTGATGATATAAATTTCTCACACTCAATCGATCAAAACGGATCGGGTTTGTAGACCACCTACGCGAGAAACGTTTCGAAATTTTTATTGGACCAAGCACGAAAGAAAACCGCAAACCTTGTTTTTTGAACTTGCCTGCTATTCTAATCGTCCCTATGAAACCATCATGCTTTGAATTTGGCTGGTCGTGCACGAAATTACCTAATCATCATCTTCTACTAAAGATGGCATATTCGGCTTATTCCCTTCCGGTGTGATCCCTAATACATTGGTAAGCATTCCAGAAATATTCCAAAAACCTGGGTTCGAAAAATCATTGAGGGCACTCCTCTCTGGAAATCTCCTCAATGTCTCTTACAGGTGGGGGACAATGGTGTAAACATTTTTCATGCAATATTATGATTATTGCAATGAAAGCATGTAATTTCTTTTCTTTGAATACAAGCAAGTTGCTATACCAAAATGTTTGGTATGATGAGCCCTTTTCAAATATATTTGACTCTGATCATATCGACCTCTTTATGCTAATGATTAATGGCTCAACGGTCACAGTATCTGAGAAAATCAGAAATTCAAAATGACAATTTTGCCTCCCCCCTATATCTCAACAAAATACAAAGGTATTTGAAACCCTAGTATGTTTCTTCTTAAACAATTTCTATGGCGTAATAGGATCTGTGATCCAGCAGAGCATAACTAAAATTATATTGTGTTGCCATGGCAACCAACTTTTTTGTCCTGCCATATTTGCTGCTGGTGGCATATAAAAATCATGTAACTCAAAACTAACAAATGTTTAATAACATTAAAACCTCTCTAGGATCATATTATGTACACTACTATATTTTTTGTGCTAATTTGAAGTCATAGGGTTCCAACCGTTTTTGAGATAATATGTGGGGGCAAGTTTGCAACCATCGAAAATCGCATAAGAAGCTAATAAAGGGTCCAGACGCGTTTAATTGTTAATCCAAGTTTATTAATTGCACATTTGCCAAAATATCAATTTTATTATCAGTCTGATTTTTTTTCTGTCAGTTCATGCCTATTGTCGAGGGTATGGGGTTTTTACTTGGAGGGGAGGTGTTGATACCGAAATTCAAAGCCGAAACGTAGTGGGTAGATACTTATTAAGCAAATGTTCCTTTAGTGCAGATAAAAGCCCACACTTTTTGGTGATAATTGATATAATAAACCACAATTAATTTAAATTTCACGATCCCTTTTGAGTTTTAACTAGTATACAAATGCAATGTTTGATAATCATCATAGTTGTCCTGTCTATGTGTAGAGGGTGCAAGAATTGTTAACTAAATGAACTTAAATGACTTTGCCTGTATGATATTATCTGAGGTTTTACCACTATTCGTTTAATTTCAATCTAACCGCCATCATTTTCGCTTGAAGATGTGTTTGCGTCATAGTCACGCTCTCCTATTAATACGCATACATGCCATACACACGTTTCTTATGTTCATCAATAGGTTACGGGTTCACATCACTGACAGAATTAACATCTAATGAATGGCAATCGATCGTCAGGTGAAGTCCCTGCAAGATGTTGGCTCAATCCACGCCACATAAAAAGTTGTATGGATTGTCCGTGATAAACGCGCAACGCTCGCACACGAATAAGAATCGTGCGAAAATTGAGAATGAAGACACAATAAAAAAGCCACTAAAGAATACTAGTGGTTATTAACAAAATCAGGTAAATGGCCACTTTTTACCAAAAGTTAGTGTGTGCAATTCTCGTAAAGATTTGCTGCTATGAAACACACGTAAAACAAAGTAATGTAGCTGCTTGAAAAACATATGAAACATAATAAACTTCTTGCTCTGTGTGATGCTGTACACTCTGATCGACCATAACATTCAAACGAAATGTTCCGATTTTCACCAATACAAAACCAAAAAGTTGTGAGATTCAGAAATTTAGAAAAACTACAGTTTGATCTCTCATAGCACCTGATACCATGTCCCCTTAAAAATAGACTCCTTTAAGCAATCCCTCTGTTGGTTATTTGGTCCCTATTTTTTTCTACCTACAACAATGAAAAAAGTGGGTTTGAAATGGCTTAAAAAGCACAAAAGTTGCACTTTTGTGTTATGGAAAATCTAACAGTCCCCATTTGACTTTCTGGTGTCGTCAGGGATGAAACCTAACGTGGACGTACCAGATTGATGAATATCTAAGAGCATAATAGCCATATGCATAAATTGAAACTTTTCCACTGTTCAAATAATGTTACGCTATTTGTACCCTTATAATTACCGTATATCACAAAAAACCCCCTATTGTATTTTGGTATGGGTCATCAGCTAGTATAATTAG